>VZSC01019441.1:56882-164038 GCA_013398225.1 Steatornis caripensis
TTTTTTTCCCCCCCCCCCCCCCCCCCAATGGTCTTTGCTGCTCTTTATAAACCGGCGAGACAGAGAGTGATGAAAAACGGTGCCTTGAAGGCCTCAGAAGAGGAGTCAGCGCCTATTGCAACGCCAGACGTTGTTGGGTGGCTGCTCCTGGGTGTCTCCATCAGCTGCAGCCCGTGGAAGGGGAAGGGGGGCCACCGAGTGGGTGACCCAGTAACTCCACTTCTTTATTTCTCTCAGCCTCCCAAACCTCGACGGAAGGACTTTCAGGCTCTTCTTCACTGGGGTTTGCACATCGTAGGCATAAAATCAAGGGCCTGAAGAAGGCACTTGAAAGTTACTGCCCTCTCAATTTGAGGCCATTCAGACTGCGAAGAACGGTGTTTTCAGACGTGCGCTGGTATTCAAGCACCTAAAGGCTTTAATTGTGTTTAGAAATACCTCTAAACGCGGTAAAAGGACTGATGTTTGAAGATCTGCCTCTAAGTGTGCAACGGAGGCTTCCCAGTGGCTTCCAAAGGGTCAGGACAGTGCCTCTTTGCCAAAGGTACATGTGGTTGCCACCGAAGTGCTACAGTGAGCTCCCAGTGCAGTTTGTACACAGGGTGAGTTTGTCCTGGCTTCCCACGCACTGGCACTGGACGTGGTTGTCATGAGCAGGCCTGGACTCCATACCTGCACTCTTTTACTTTTTTACTGCGAGGGCGACTGAGCACTGGCACAGATTGCCCACAGAGGTTGTGGAGACTCCATCCTTCATCCTTGAGTATCCTCCGGATATTCACAAGCCAACCGGACGTGGTCCTGGGCAAGTGGCTCTACGTGGCCCTGCTTGAGCAGGGGGGTTGGACTAGAGGACCCCCGGAGGTCCCTTGTGTCTCCCGTATGAACTGGCCGCTTGGAAGTGCTACAAAACAGCGTTCGGAAAAACAACAGTGAGATTGTGTAATATTAATGAAAAGGAAAAAAGCCATCTGTATCAGAGCAGATAATACTGCTTTTTAAGCAGGAGGATGGCCACCACTAATCTATATGTCAGCATAAATACCAGGTTTTGTTTTCTGACTGTAAAAAAGGCTACAGTTGTGGGGGGAAAAAAAAAAGAAGAGAGTAACGCTTGCTGTCCTTTTTCCTGCGGAACCTCAGACATACGGACACGCGTGAGGAATGGAAGAGCAAGTGCACCACGGCTCCCGAGGAGGCTGCGCTAGCTTGCACCATAAACAGGAATGGCTCTCAGGAGCGTGACTGTGGCTGCCCACCAAAGGGTTTCCTTCAGCGTCTGCCTCCCCCTCCTTTACATGTCTGTGCACAGAGTGTAAACCGCAGCTCCTATATCCATATATATCCATTTATGCTGTACAGGTATTTTGCAGCTGGGGTGAGAGCGAGGAAATAAAATGCCCGGCCAGTCAAGTGCAGCCAGCGTGGTACTGGAAGGGGACAGTTAAGTACGGGCATCTTTATGGGTTAGCTATTTATGGCACTGCTCCTCCAGGAGCATCACGGATACTGAAGTACAGAAAAACCATTATGGACCAGTTCCCTGGGGCAAGTTGAGTGTTTGGAGATTGCTCCTAGCGTACACACACAGACTTGCCTAGCGTACACACACAGACTTGCGCTCTGTTTCGGTCAGCCCCTGGGGTCACCGAATGTAACTGCATCCCATCACTGCAGCATTTCTATAAGGAATTAGTAGACTTGAGCCGTTATGTCAATTAACACCCATTTGCCATGCTAGAGTAGTAGGAACTGTTCAAACTAGTAGAGACACCGCCTGTAAATATTAAAAGACTTGCTACGAGAGCTGGTTTTTTTAGTGGTAGCTTTTTGCATGATCTTGATAGAAAAAAAAGGCTGCTTTTGACACATACCAAGGGGGTTATTCTGTAGGCAACTAATTCTGCGGTTTGGCATGTTTACTGTGAAGTGCAAAGCAACAAGCACCTACGGCTCCCCGCCATAACTTTTCCATTGAGCCGAACTGCGGGGATCTGTCATGGCCTAAGCATGAATGATGGTGCTTTTTTCCTCATAAAACCTAGCTGGTGCGGTAGTAGGGAGCTAAACTACCTGCCGCTGTGCGATAACCTGTGTAAAGTCAGCTTGGGGTCGTCGGCTGTGCTCGCATCGGGTAGGCGCGTGCCATCAGTGTGATGGTTTAAGGCCTGGTCTGTGTTTGGAAACTTGTATGTGTCTGACAAGATGGATCTGGTTACGCTGCTCTGGCTTTTGGCTTGCGGGTAAATCTTAACTTGCACCTTGGGTATAACTCTTGTAGTGATGAGCAAAGGACTCAGCGTTTGAATGGAGACGACTGAAAAACGTGCTTCGTTTTGTATTAAATATTTTGTTATGCTTTCATTGTGGGGGAGGAGGCAGTGTGAATTAGGTATAATACCTCTTCTGTGAAAACTCAGTTATTTGTGTTGTTTGACGGAAAGGCTGTAATTTCAATTTTTGCTGATAGTTATAAAAAAAAAAAGTGTGCTCAATTAAAAAGCTTTTACATGCTTTGGAGCTGAGGAACGTGAGGCCCTGTTATTAAGCTGAACCTTATTTCTGTCTCCTCCAGCTTTGGAGCGGGGCTATAAGACGCCACTAATAGCAGCGCTGTATCCGCTCTGTTCTGGGAGGGATGCTTGTCAAGCAGACAAAAAACCTTGATCTTGAGATGTCTCTGGCCCTTGTGCAGCGCCCGTGCCTGAACGGGACTTGCCCCACGCTCAGATCTAATCAGCAGCCTTTCCTGGCTAGTCTAGAGCCAGGGAAGAGACGATATATGGCCAGAGATGTAGTCGTGTGTCTGATTTATTTGGGGGGTGGGAGGGAGAGGGGAAGGGGAGGGAGGTGCCAGACAACCTAATCTTATTTGCAGGTCAAAGGTTTTTATGATAGTTTAAGGGGAATTTGCCTAAATGAGAAATTAATGCGGACCTAGAGGTTTGCCTTTGATTTTGTATTTAGTAGGCAGTGATGTTGGGAACTTACCAGAGGGTAAGCTGGCGGTTATGTGTTAGCAGCCATCACTGTGTTACGTTGCCTGTTCATTTGATTTCTTGTAGTGAATGCTTCCTTTTGAAAATAACCTTACCTTTAGAGTCACATGAGCAGCTGTGTACAAAAGGCTAAATTGTAAGGGATCAGCATAGCCTTCCCAGCTTTCTACCTTGCTATAGGTCCACAGCATACAAACCATCAGTCTGCTGANTTGCCTGTTCATTTGATTTCTTGAAGTGAATGCTTCCTTTTGAAAATAACCTTACCTTTAGAGTCACATGAGCAGCTGTGTACAAAAGGCTAAATTGTAAGGGATCAGCATAGCCTTCCCAGCTTTCTACCTTGCTATAGGTCCACAGCATACAAACCATCAGTCTGCTGAAACTCAGCGATTATAAAAGATGTAGGGAGCTTGATAGTTGCCTAAAAGTCATTTTCTATTGCAGGCTTAATTGTGACAAGTGTGTTCCGTGCTACTTTCTGGCCTGTATCCAGAATTATTCCAAGAACAGATCTTTTTATTTATGCGTTCGATTTATGGATCATGTGGCCATTGTCAACTCTTGTAGAAGGAGCTCCCTCTGCTAAAATAACTGTCATGCATCTTCCCAGAGCCTTGCTATTGAACACTAGCTTATTCTGCTGCATGGATGCTTTCAGCTTTTTGTCTCTCTTTTGCTTTGATCGTGTGCCTTTGAACTTGTCCTACCAGATAGGGGACACTTAACTCAGTACCATGTATTCAATGTGATAGCAATAGCAGGGCAGAAATATGTGGGAGAAAATTATGTCTAATAGCAAAGAGGTGGTGTAAATGATGATCCTCATGGTACAAAGCCAAAGATCAGCTAATACCAACCGACTCTCCGCTGTTGCTGCAGCCTCCTGTTGTTTGCATCCCACAGGGCCAGGGCGGTGACGTTGCTGGAATGACATCTCTCTGTGCCAGATGTGGATGTGTTTTGTGGTGCAGGCGCTGGAGGAGTGACACTGTGANCTAATACCAACCGACTCTCTGCTGTTGCTGCAGCCTCCTGTTGTTTGCATCCCACAGGGCCAGGGCGGTGACGTTGCTGGAGTGACATCTCTCTGTGCCAGATGTGGATGTGTTTTGTGGTGCAGGCGCTGGAGGAGTGACACTGTGAGGTCTCCTGGGGTGGCTGGCAGTGACTCAGGGCTGTGCTGCAAGCCTGCCTGGAGGCATGATCCTCAGCGCAGGACTTGTGCAGAAGGGTGGCTCTTGTCGCAGTTATCCCTGCTGAGAACAATGCTGCTACTTAGAGGAGAGAGAGGGGACGTGTCTACTCCGCTCTGGGCAGGCCAGAGCTATGTAGATCCCCTCCAGTGATTTCTGGACTGAGTTTAGTAGATATATCTGAGGGCAAACTTGCACCTTGAATAAGTAACCTTGCTAACCTAGAGCTAGAGTGGGCTTTAACTCTTCCATGCCCTGTTATCCGAACGTCAAAACTGTTACCTCAGTGTTTTATTACAGCAGTTTTAAAATCTAATAGTTTTATTCTGTGTTGTAAAGCACTTTTGCACCAGTTCCCAAGGGGGAGATGGCAGTAAGAATGCTTCACTGTGGTTTTCAGATTGGCTAGGTTAATGCTTTTCATATTAATGAGCACCTATTAAGATCTTATTAGACAGTGTGTGTGTGGGCAGAGTTCCTGTTGATCTCACTGGGGAGTTTTATCCGTGTCAAAGATTTGCAGGATCAGGTCGTTATTGTATCATTTTAGAAAATGATCGTGACCTACACTTAACGTTGAAGTGTTTGCTAAAACAAGTGAAAACCAATGAAGAAACGTATTCCCAAATTCTGAAATTTTAGTCTGCAGCCTATAGCCTGAGTTTGGAGGTCCAAACACGTAAACGGACGCTACCCTGGTAGAGGTTGTTTTTGAAAAAATATATGATTAGTTTGAGGAATAATAGTAAAACTACCCTCTGTTTAAAATCAAATAAAAAATTTAAGAAGGACTGGCAAGGTCCTGGAGTGTGTTGACAAATGGTTAGCAATAGAAACCATCACAGCATTACAGAAGGTAGACAGATAGTGTTAATTACAGAAGATGGTTGTCCCACAGAGAGGAGCTTGGTGGTAGCGGTGATTTATTTCAGAGGGCAGTTTAGTCATTGTACTATTCCTAGACAAGGCTCTGAATTTAAGTGATACTTAGACTCTGAAGTAATTTTTGAAATCGAGTTTAGGTGCTTGAGTCACGTAGATGTTTTTGAAATTACTCGTGTCTTTCTGTCAGCCGTTTTCTACATGGCTGATCTTGGAAGACTAAGCACCTACTGGCTGCTGTACGGTTAGGTAGGAGCTGGGAGCTGGAAGTGTCAAGGGGTTGGTGGATCCCTGCCAGCAATTGCAGTAGAGAAATGGATGATCTGATGTGCCCAGGGTGTTTTTGGAGCTGCTGTGCATGTGCAGTTGGTCTCTGTGTGCACCTTGAGTCAGAGGCACCTGGACCGTGTCATCTTTACTGTGCATGTGCACACATCTACCTTGCTGCCCAGAGATCTTGGGCTTGCTGCTCGTGGTCACTCTGCCCATGTTCACTGGCCCTTTCTCGGGGATGTCCCAACATCCTGCAGCCAGAAATCTGGTAAACTAACGTGCGGAGCAGGAGGGAAGACACAGCGGGAGCATCAAACCGAACCCGAGCTGTATGTACTGGGTAGCTCAGTCTTTCCCGTGACCCTGAGCTATGCAGGCAGTGAGATGTTTTAATGAGACTTGAAGGCTGGGGCCAGGGCTGGGGCTGGCTTACAGCCCTCACTGGGTCTCGGGTCCCTCTGATTCCCAGGGGCTCGATCAGGCACCGGAGCTAGGGTAGACAGGCAGATAAGTAGGCATTGGAGAGACAAGGTAAGTAGGCTAATACAGGAGAATCTGTCTCTTCTGAATTAGTCCAGGTAGCATGAAGTGTATTTTTTTTTCATATCAAGGGTGTCAGATATGGATTTGTGATCCTGATGCTGCATAATCAATTCTCTTTGCCATGCTTTGTCGGGAGCAGTTTCGTTCATTTGCAGTCCTTGTTCACGCTTTCCTTCCTGTTTTGCTTGTCTTTATAGATTTTTATCTGAAAGCTGAAAACATTTTTGTTGATATCAGGAAGATTGCACCTGCTTTTGGAAAGAGGCGAGCGACACAACATGATGATAAAGTAGCCATTTGAGATGCATTTGTTAATGCTGATAACACTAAAATGTTGCCTGGAATATTTACAGTGCAAGGAAGAGGGGAGGCTCCTTACATGTTCAGGAGCCAGTTCATCTCTTCAGGCTGCCACCTTCTGAAGGTTATGCATCTGCTCTAAACTGGCTGACCGGGCACCCTCTGTAGACCATGGAGAGAGATGGGAAGGGACAAAATCCCTTCTGGAGATGTGTGTCTTAAATACATCTTTTGGGACCGAATAGGGTGGGATAGGAAGGATCGTGCCGTGGAAGTGACTGTCTCTTTCCTCTGACTACAGAGGGAGCCTAAGTGACTTAATTTAACTTATTGCCCAATATTTAAAGAGCTACAGTAGGGGAAATGAATCCCAGCCCTACTGATTTGGCAGTACAAACCTCAATGAAAGTTAGTGGGAGTTAAGGCTCTTGAACCTTCCAAATGCTGTAGGTAATGCCGCTATGAAGTTTGATGTTTCCTGTGAGATACTTGGCTGTGTCTGGACTCACAAATCTGATTTGTCAGACCAAATTCTTCCAGAGGCCTGATATAAAGGAAGGAGAATAATGTGGTCCTTGGCAATGTGAAGGATTCAGAATCCGATTTTAAGTGGTGAAGCCCTACAGCAATGTAGTCCATAGGTAATAGAAGGCATTATTGGGCAGCGATATGCCAAATCTGTGTGATACATCAATCAGCTCCTTTGGTTTTGCTTGGTATTTTAGGTTAGAGATTACTTTCATTTTAAGGGGTATTTGAAAATAAATCAATTTCTTAGGGATGCAGAGGGAATGTTGGTGGGTACATCCTGTTCTGCTCTATCCTCTGGGTTCACGAGCACAGCTTTTCCTGACTGTGGTGGTTTTGTAGGTTTCCGTGACCATTTAAAAGCAAGATTATTGATTTAAAATGTGATCCTCCAGATCACAATGGAAAGGCTAGTGAAAAATGGCCTGTGGCGCTTTGCCAGGCACATGAGTCCTCTGCCCTGTTTCTCGGCTGACATCATTACCTTCTAATGTGGAGGTCCTGTCTCTCAGAAGCTTAGGGGAGCCCTAGGACCCTTCTGGAGACTCTGCAGCCTATTAAGAGGTGCTGGCTGTGGGGATGGTTTGGCCACCAAGGTACTCCATAGTTCATAACTGAGTTACGTCCAACAAATGGACTTCATTTGGAGAGTGCTCGCTGGCCTTAAATGGTGCTTCTTGTGTTGCTAGTGACCCCTTGACTTGTCTTATCCACTGGGTGGTGAGATGGGGGAGCCTTTAGATTGGTTTCTTGTGCTGAGTTGAAGTGCTATGTGCTGGTGAACACCATGGCTTCATTAGGTGAGTGGCAGCTGAGCACCTCGTGCTCTTATTGCACATGTTGGAGGTCAAGAGTGGGCTATTTAATATATGTGCATTTATGTGTGTATATATATATACACTTTTCCTCCGAGTTACTTTTCTAGCAGTTGAGCTTCATCTGCTGGGCATGTAAATGCTGCAGTTTGTTAGAGTCTCTGCTAAATAACTTCTTCAAAGTGACAGAGAGACAACCCCTCCATCTCTACCAGTACTCTTCAGTGGTGAGATACTGAAGTGCGTTTGAGTAAATGTTGCATCTTCCTTTTCTCTCATGCTTCCCTCCCCCCTCTCTGTTTTGTTTGTTTCAGGTTCTCGGCCTTTTTTGGATCTACACAGTGGAAGTTGCATCTTGTGTATGGCGTGGTTAAGCTTGCAGCCTGTCACCTCGGCCTTCCTCCATTTTGGGCTGGTTACTTTTGTGCTGTTTTTGCATGGTTTGCAGGTGGATGCTGGCCTGACGGGAGACTCAACCAGTTCAGTACAAAACAGCTCGTGTTCAGGATCTTTTGACTGCAAGGAAGGTGTTATCCTGCCAATATGGTACCCAGAAAACCCATCCCTTGGGGACAAAATTGCCCGTGTTATCGTATACTTTGTAGCACTGATCTACATGTTCCTTGGAGTCTCCATCATTGCAGATCGTTTCATGGCATCTATAGAGGTCATTACATCGCAAGAGAAAGAAATCACGATTAAGAAGCCTAATGGAGAGACCACGACAACCACCATTCGGATTTGGAATGAAACTGTTTCCAACTTGACCCTCATGGCTCTGGGCTCCTCTGCTCCTGAGATCCTTCTGTCTCTGATAGAAGTGTGTGGGCATGGATTCATAGCTGGAGACCTGGGGCCGTCTACAATTGTTGGCAGTGCTGCTTTCAATATGTTTATCATCATTGCCATCTGTGTCTATGTGATCCCTGATGGGGAAACCAGAAAGATAAAACACCTGAGGGTTTTCTTTGTCACAGCTGCATGGAGCATCTTTGCTTACATCTGGTTGTACATGATCCTTGCTGTCTTCTCTCCAGGTGTGGTTCAGGTCTGGGAAGGTCTGCTCACACTTTTCTTCTTTCCACTTTGTGTCCTTCTGGCTTGGATAGCAGATAGGCGTCTGCTTTTCTATAAGTATATGCACAAAAAGTACCGTACTGACAAGCACAGGGGCATTATCATAGAATCAGAAGGTGATCACCCTAAGGGAATTGAGATGGATGGCAAGATGATGAACTCCCACTTTCTGGATGGAAACTTAGTGACTCTGGAGGGGAAGGAGGTAGATGAATCTCGCAAAGAGATGATCCGGATCCTTAAGGACCTGAAGCAAAAGCACCCAGAAAAGGACTTGGACCAGCTGGTAGAAATGGCTAACTACTATGCCTTGTCTCATCAGCAAAAGAGCAGAGCCTTTTATCGCATTCAGGCTACCAGAATGATGACGGGAGCTGGCAATATTCTGAAGAAGCATGCAGCTGAGCAAGCCAAGAAGAGTACCAGCTTGCATGAGGTGCGGCCAGATGAGCCTGAGGAATTCATCTCCAAAATTTATTTTGACCCGTGCTCCTACCAGTGTCTTGAGAACTGTGGTGCCGTTCTCCTGACAGTGGTGCGGAAAGGAGGAGACATGTCCAAGACCATCTATGTGGACTATAAAACAGAGGATGGCTCTGCCAATGCTGGTGCTGATTATGAGTTCACTGAGGGGACTGTTGTCTTGAAATCAGGGGAGACCCAGAAGGAGTTCTCAGTAGGAATTATCGATGATGACATCTTTGAGGAAGACGAGCATTTCTTTGTGCGGCTCAGTAACCTCCGCGTGGTGGAGAGTGAGGAACCTGCGGAGCTCAGTAACTCTCCATATCCAAAGGCCATATTGGCTTCTCCGTGTGTGGCCACAGTGACCATACTGGATGATGACCATGCTGGCATCTTCACATTTGAGTGTGATGTTATACATGTCAGTGAGAGCATTGGTGTGATGGAAGTCAAAGTCCTAAGGACATCAGGTGCTCGGGGTACAGTCATAGTGCCATTTAGGACAGTAGAAGGGACAGCGAAAGGAGGTGGAGAAGACTTCGAAGACTCTTTCGGGGAGTTGGAGTTCAAGAATGATGAAACTGTGTAAGTACCCCATTTGGTTTTGTTCCTAGGTTTAGTTTTGGTGTTTAACCCCACATTTTGCCTCCATTACAGGTGAATGCTGACAAGGGGCAGGCTCCTTTCTTCAGCTTTCCTGCAGTTTCCCTACTTACCTCTTTCAGGCAAGAACCGACAGCAGGATTTAAGAGCTCAAAGCTCTTGTCCCTTCCCTCTTGGGAATGACAAAGTGAGGCTTAGAAATACTGCGGGGCAGGGGGTAGGAGGAAAATACGTCATTCTCTGAGGTCCTGTACTAAAGCTAAGGGCTAATGGAGAGTTAAGGTAGAAAGAGAAGAAAAAGGACGAGCTCTTACCTAGCTGGGTAAATATGGGAAAGCCTCTTTTTGAACACCAGACATAGAGGACGCAGGAGTTTATTGCTATCCCTAGATGAAGAGTTTACAGCAGTTACTCCCAGGCAAGCAAGAGTTGCTCGGTAGACATGGAGCTTGATTTTCACAAGAGCAACACATCATACCTGTGTCCCTAGGCTGCCTGTGCAACTTGCAGGTCCGTGTGGCAGCTAATTCACAGCATAGGCACAGTTGCAAGCCGTTCTGCTGGACTTGTGAAATCCTTCCAGCCTCTTTGTCCCTATGGTCTACCCATATTGCCCACATCACCTTCTCTATGATCTCTGTATGTCTGTTCTGCTGCTGCCTGTGGTTTTCCCCCTTGTAAAATACCATGACAATTGGCAATAATGGTCTAAAGCACCGCAGCTCACAGCCTGTCCAAGTGGCTCCATGACCCAGTGTTTTCATACTGAATAAAGAAGGGTAGCAAAATAGTCTGCACCGGTCCTGTTAATTCAGCTCTTTTATTGCATACAAAGTAGCTGATACAAGGCTAGGAAGTAATAAAGACCAGAGAGGCGATAATGTATAATTACTTTAAGTACCTGCTGTTAACATTAGTGGGGAATGAGAGAAATACCTTAGCTGAGTAGGGAGAGGGCGGGGGGTGTGAACCTGGTGCTACAACTCCCTAGTGCTAAGTGCCTAGGTTCCTCTTGTTAACACCTAATCACTTGAGCCATCAAAGGAAGAATTGTGCAGACTTACAACTGGCATCGGAGAAAGGAAATCTTTGTACCAAGCCTCCCAACACAGTACCCAAAAGGATATTAATATATTAAATGCTGTGGAATAGGGATGTCCTAATTCAATAGCATCTTCTGCCTTAACCCACTAAACCATTTAATCTAGCTAATATCCACAGTCCTGATGCTTGATTATAAGTACGTGTTCTTCCCTATTAAGGGAAGAGAAGCTGCTGGTTGGCTGGGTTCAGCCACTGTCAGAGATGGAGAAGGATCAGCTGTCCTCATCTGGCCTTGTCAGGAAGATGGGCCGTGGAGGTTAGTCTCCTTAATTGAGCCACAAGCTGATTTCTCTAGAGAAAGTGAAGAATATGTCAGCTGTGTGGTTACAGTCTCCTGTGAGTAGACTACCTAAAATATAATGGGTACTACCTTGCTTCAGCCGGGTCTTGAAGAAGAGAGACTTTTCTTGCTTGAAAAAGACCCATCAGTGAAAGGCCAGCACATTTAGGGTACCAGAGAAAAAGCCCATGAGCCACCTTACTCCAAACTATACTCCCTTTCTTTCATCTTCCAGCTGATGGAAGACTTCTTTTTGTCTTTGAAAAGTCAGAGCATACCCACATAGTTGCTTCACTTGGGTGAAAACAAATGACGTTCAGCAGGACCACGTGCATCCTTGTGGGACGGACTCTAGCAAAAATGAATGCAGTCCAGAAAACAAGTATGTGTAGGTTGCTTAATGCTATGGTTTGTGACCCAAAGAAGATGCCCTAGAGCACCTTTGTGGTGTACTTAAAACTGTGCCCATACCTAATGCATTAACACAGCTTTCAGTTCTGCATCAGAAGACTGCTGGGAACAAAGCCTGCTGGCCACAGTGGCCCTGGAGATCATGTGGCTAGCACAAATAAATTTCTTTTGAAGCTAGAATTACTATGGCTGGTTCAACACAGCACTTAATCAAACTGATAAGCCTAAGAAGGAGGGAGATCATGTCAGCCAGCAGGCTACCTTTATTCACTCCTGGGTTTAATTTTAAATCTCCAGGTCTTCTGGGAGTGGAGTTTTGGGCTGTATACATGTGAAGGTAATTTTCAGTAATCAGCCCTTGGCCTTTAAATTCAGTGAACACAGGTCAGTTGCTGTATTTTGTGAGCACTTCTCTGAGGCGTGGGTGGAAGTAGCTATAGAAAACTGGAAGCAGTAATTAGGTAGGTTTAATCTCTTACTCCTTTTTTTTTTTTTCTTTCTAAATCTGAATACAGAGAAATATTTTTTAGGAAATATTCAGACTGCAAGCAAACTTGAGGTAATTCAGATCTGGAGTTCAGACTGATAATATTACTATTCCAACAAACGCTATCTAGTTCTGTTCAGCCCTAGTTTGGGTGGATAGGGTGTTTGGGACAGTTTTACTGACCTAGAGGGTAGCATATGAGTGACTGGTCAGGGTATTGCTTGGTACAAGGCTGTATGAAGACACTGGGTCATTAAATAGCCAGGGGGTTGCCTGGATGAATATTTCAGGCCCTGCCTCTTAAATGCGTTACCACTTGAGGGGAACCCACCCCGAGGCACTGATGTCCCCTACGCACTGAAGCAGGGAGTAAGGGTCCACAAAGCCTGGTGCAGAACAGAGGGGAAAGCAGGAGGACTAAGATGGTTAGTAGACTATGCCAAGAACAGGGAGTCGGAAAGCAGTGAGAAGTTACGTGCTCCATGCTTCAGCCTAATCATCAGGCCCTCACTTAGGAAAGGTGAAACTTGGGCTCTAGTTTCCGTGCTGGTGTAAGAGCTGCTTGTGGTTTTGCATAAACTCAAGATGGAGTCATGCCTCCCTCGCCGCTTTAGCCTTGTCATTCTCCTCATGGAGTCACTTTGAAAAGATTTTTGACTTGCAGAGGAAGCAAATGAGTTAACAGCATCTGGCCAACACGTAAGATAGTGCTACACTTTGCTGTGGCTATGCGTGTGTGCTGAGGATCTGCAGAGACGCACTGATCAGTGTAAACCAGAGGAGACTAAAAGCTTTAGTTCACGCTCTCAACTCGTTCTCTGAGACGCAAATTAAGAAAAACCCTTCAGCTCTCATTCTGCAGGAGTAGGCAATCTGCAAGTAGTTTGTAGGTCAGCCTCCTCAAGTGTAGAGATGCCTGGATTAATCTGAGGGGCACTGGATTACACAGTATCCTTGAGATTAAACTATAGGAGAGGTACTGCTGTCTACCACATCCCTAGGGCTGAGGATTAGCATTTTCCCTGAAAACTAAATGGAGAAGGGGTCTTCACTTAAATGTAACAAGATAAACTAAACTATCTCAAGGTTGTTTTTAAGAGGCTTTCCCTAAGATATGTGGGACTAAAAAAAAAAAAGGATGAGTTGATGCAAACGTTACAGAATGAGAGGGAAATGGATCCTGCCACCGGCTCTTGCTTATTGCCTCTGTGACTCTTTCTAGACTAACGTGGTCAAAGTTTCCTTACTCACACTTGGGTGGGAGCACAAGAGAAAGCAGGCTGAGATGAGGAGGCTTGAAACAATGCTGTCGTCACTGAAATGCGGTCTCATGCAGTGTGTGCGTGTATGGATGCGTATGGGTGTTGGATAGCTATAAATCAAATCATATAATCCTGAATGTTGTAATCTGTTGAGAAGGGAATTGATCACATCTCAAATATTTGATTATGCTGCCTCTTTTTCAATACACTTGTTATTTCCAAACTCGTGTTCCAGCGAGGGTCAGAAATTACCTAAGCAGCTCAAGGAGAATCTTAGTTCTTTTGCTGACTAAAAAGAAACTCTCAAGAAATCAAGCCCAAAACTTAGATTTTTTTTTTTTTTGCAAGATGACTGAACAATTTTCTATTAAATGATTTCGTATGGAAATAAATGTTAGGTTCTTGGAGGTGTGAAAATGTGGAAGAATGATTGACCCAGCTGCTTTATCATGTCCAAGCAATAAAGAAATCATTAAGAGCCAGCAGCAAGAAGTGAATTGGGTTTTAAAGGATTTTCTTTTTGCATAATAAAGGGAACTCCCAGCAAGTTGTTAAATTTAATTTAAATTGTCTCTGTTTAAATTCTTTCCTGTGTTTAAAAACGTTTAAATACATATGGAAATTTGTCTAGGTGTGGCTTTAGAAAGTTTAGGAAGATACACAAGTTACCAGTAACTAATTGATTCACCAGCTAGAGGATAAAGTGACAAGTTCTGCTGTGGCCATGTCACTTGCAGCAGCTATACTAAGTTTTGGGCCAAGAGATCTGCTTTGTTACTTGCCTTTGTTGCTGGTTGCTCAAGTGCCTGCAGGACCTGAAGGCTGCTAGAGGTGCAGCCGTCTGCCCCGAGTCCCTAGTTCCCAGAGTATTGCGTGTGGCTCAGGAAGGAACTGGGTGTTGAGAGATGCTGTGGTGTTAAACTGGTATTAAGTGGCCTGCAAAACCTCTTTGCAAAGTCAGCATGGCTGAACTTTGGAAACATGTGGAAACCTGCAGTAATTTATCTATGTGTGTGTTAGGCAGAGCTCTCGGTGACAGAAGGGCTGCCTCTTCCATTTTTACAGAGTCTGCTGAAGGCAAACATATTAAGCCTGCCACGATAGGCCCCTTATTTGCCCTTAGCATTTGTATGGGACGTTGTGTGCAAGTTGCGCGTTGCCTCTCCTTGTCTGCTTCTCACCGGAGAAGCCCCCAGGCTGCTGGGTGCATGGCTGTGGCTGCTCCACAGAGTCACCGTGAGCCTCGGAGTGTCTAAGTGCGTGCTTAGCTTGGTGGAGCTGGTCCTCCAAAGCGCTGCCATGACACTAAGCAGTGGAAAACCACATGCATTTCTTCCTATTGGGCGGCTTCAGGCATTTTCTGGAAGGGGGCTCTTGGAGTGTGTGTGTATATATATGCATGAGCTGTGCTGGAGGTGGTCCTGTTTGGGTCAAGCTCAGGTTGGTGCTGTGCCCCAAGGCTGGTGGTTAACAACTGCCCCAGGCAGCCGCCACGTGCTGCTGCCTTCTCTCCTNCTCTTGGAGTGTGTGTGTGTATATATGCATGAGCTGTGCTGGAGGTGGTCCTGTTTGGGTCAAGCTCAGGTTGGTGCTGTGCCCCAAGGCTGGTGGTTAACAACTGCCCCAGGCAGCCGCCACGTGCTGCTGCCTTCTCTCCTGTGTGTTGTGCCACTCTTGCTTGGTGGGAAGATCTGTATCTCTTCCTCCTCTTTTTCCCCTTGTGTCCACCTGTGCTTGGATGCAGAGATACCTTGGCTCTAACCCCTTGCTTGTAGTCCCCTTGTGGTGGCTGTTAGCTTCCCCAGCAGATCTGGTGAAGGTGATAGTGGAGAAAGGTGAATGGCAGTTGTCTGTTTGAAGGACATCATGCTGAGGTTTGGTGCAATTAATTGTCCTTCCTTTTTGCCATTCAGCGCTTGAGGAAACTGTCAACTTAATTTTTTAATTGGATCACCTACACAGTCATGGTTGTGGCATTTTGAGGCTATTAATGATGCTTAGCTCTTGTGTGGCGTTTTGTCAGTAGATCTTGTAGCGCTTTGCAAGGAGATTGAGGGACATTATTCCTGTTTTGTAGATGGGGGAAAAAGAGAAAGTGACTTCTCTTCCCTCTGGATTACCCAGCAGATCAGAGGCAAAGACAGGAATAAAACTGATCTCCCTGAACTGCTGGCCTGTGCTCTATCCGGAGGAAGGTCTGCGTGCATCAAGCTTGAAATTTCCTGTTATTCGGGACCACAGTGAATTTTTGCAGATTCACTAACCTCTCCCCAGCCATCACAAATCAGATTGGTACAGGTATAGGCAGTAGCTGCAGTATCTCACTATTCCACCAAGGTGTCAACAGTAACTGTGGTTTTGGGTGCTCGTTTTCCTAAATTAAGTTTGGGTCATGTGACATGGAGGTGTGCTGCATCTGCAGGCCTTGGTTTATCTGTATCGGCTGTGATTACTTCAATTAATGACTGAGGTCATGACAAAATTATTTTGGTAATCTAGTCTAAACTCTTGTTCAGCAGCTCTCGTAGACCATGCACTGGTCCTAAGGCTCTGGGCTCTGAGGAGAACAGGCCTCAAAACGTTAAGACTAATTAGTGGGACTTCAGGCAGGGAGAATTTGTTGTGTGGGGCTGATGGTTTCCTTCTCTCAGGACATGCTTCCTTCCCTACTTGAGATTGAATCCTCCCAGCTCTTCCTCCAGTTTGTTTCCATCAGTGGGTAAGCTCCTTCCGGCTTTCTTTTTCTACACCTTCACATACATTAGAAGTTCTCGATTCCTATTTTAATTCAGATTAAGGGAAAACAGTAGCAGCTATCTTCCAGTTAAAAAAAAGCTTTCCCCTGCTATGTTGCCAGTGGTGAAATGCTGTTGTATTTGCTTCTTGCTGTGAAATTCTCGTGTCAGTGTTCTTAACAGTACCAGTTTCTAATTTAACTGGAGTCCTTTACAAACACGCATGCGCGGTCTGGGTTTCTGCTGTAGTCCCGCTGTGAGGTCTAGGTGGTGTGACCTGTAGGGGATTAGTGTAAGGTGTCAGGGGGCTGTTCCTGGAGTGTATGTAAAACCAGCCTGCAGAAATGTGAGCCTGTAGCACCAGCCTGGGAAGAAGAGAAGCCCTGAGCTGACCTTTACCTTCCCAGATAGTCCAGTTGGCAGGTGTCGTGGGGGACATACTTGCCGTCTGTCCGTGAAGAAGGCAAATGACATCCTGTCTCGGAGACTGTGACTTCTTGCCCATCAAAGGAGGCATTTGTATGAGTTTATGTGACAGCATTGAACAGAGGAGGCCTGGGACTCCAGCTCAAAACAGCCATGTGGTAGAGACTGGCTCTTCAGAGCTGGTGCGTGCTCTGATCTAGCAGAGGAAACCCCTGGGAAGCTCATGGGTTCCTGAAGTAGGAGGCTCTTGGAAGGGACGTTCTGGGAGTTACCAGAGAGGGTAGTGACGTTCCTTGTTTAGAGCAAACACAGGGAAATTCACCCACGCAAATGACGCAACCAAGTTTGGGGTTTAAAAACAAGTCTACTGTGGCTTGGGTGAGCTTTGCCTGCTTTACTCATACTGACTCGTGCATTACTGCGTGGAGCACCTTTGCAAGCGAGTGTCTTAGACATGTCTTAGACATGCAGAGGGACAGGCCTTATTTCCTTCCTACCTGTAAGAAGGAGGAGAAGGCACAGATTGAATGATGCAGCTTCTGGAGATAAGAAGAGATGCTGGTTGCGAGGCTTGATAGAATCACTCCCAAGTCTGTGCTGGGCTGGGTTTTTTTACCCAACAGTGGGAACGTTACTTTCAGCATCATTGTGATGTGTCTGTGACTTCTAACAGATCAGAGTGCCAGCAAAGTTTCTGAGTTAAATATGGGTTTATGCTTTTCTAAATGAGATGGGGAGAACAGCAGAGTCTAAAATCTCCCCAGCCAGAGGTCCTCCAGGATGTTTTTGTTGTGGCTAAATAGAAGTGGTGATCCTGGTAGAAGGTGGCAGCTGTTTCAAATAAGAGATTATTTATGTGTTGCTTGCAGTGTGGCTCATTTATTTTTTACCTCATGTCAGGAAAAAAGGTGATAAGAGAATTTGCTATGCTAGCTAATAGAAGCACTGGGGACCAAGTTCATCCTCTGTTTAGCTTCAGTAAAAACAGCAGATTTAAAGCTGGGAGGAGTGTGGACTGGTACATATTTACAGCTGTCTTAGCAGATGGGCTGTTGACAGATGAGGCCCCTCAAGTCTCTGCCTGGGTGCCAGCACATACTGCTGTGAGCATTTCAGCTGAAGCCAGTCCTGGTGTTGAGCAGGCCCTGGCTGCTCGGCGTGTCTGGCCTTTTGGGTGGGTTATCCCTGGAAGGGCAGCGGAGTGGAACATCAGATAGGACCAGTTCTTCCTGCCAGGGTTTGCAGGACCTGTCCTTAGGAGGCTGATGGAGACGGCTGCCAGGCTGCCTTGAAGCCTGAGCAGCCTCACGTGGCAGCCCCAGAGCTGGACTGTAGTGCCTGGAAAACCTCCTCTGGACCTCATATCCCTGACAGCCGCTGCTGTGTTCCTCCTGCTCTCCTTCCACGTGCTGGTGAGGAGCCCTTCTGGGTATAAACGGCTTGATTCTTGTACATATCATCTTCATGTCCCTCGTGTATCTAGCTTGTGGGCAAAAACCGTGGCTCTCTGATCTCCTGGTCCTTCTATTAGATAGTGGAAGGTCTCTTTTGGTGTTTTTAAGGTGTTGGGGAGGAAAGAGTCTTTTGCTCTCTCCCCTGTTTGCCTCTCCGAACAGAGTTTCCAGGAGTGGTTGCTCTTGCCTGTGCTGCGGCTGTTGTGCTGAGTGTGTTGCAGGTGGTTTATCTCCTGCTGCGCCTCTTTGGTGCTCCATGTGAAAGTACGTTGTTAAAGTGCAATGGGGTAGGAATTACCTTTTGTGCTTCTGTTTTTTCTTTCCATGAGATAAGCAAGCCAAATGGGTCCTACCCTTATAAAAATTCCCCACCTGAGCCCCATGCTGCTCTGCTTTTATCCGTTAGAGGAAAAAAAGGTGTGATAAAGCTATCAATATTTTAATGTAGAAATTCTGCTCCGCTTATCTCTGCTCTACCTGTCTTCCCTCCTGGATTGGTCTCTCCTTTGCCTCATCTGCTTGAGAGTTTCAGCTTAATACCACTATCTCCACCTCCCTTAGTAAAGGCAACTGGACCACGATGCTGTTTAGGAAGGATGTGCCAGGATCAGTGTATTGACTGTGCAGGACTAAATAAGCACCCAGCAATCTGCTTTCTAAGACCTCAGAAATGCTTCTTTATTTTGGGGTGGGTTGTGGTTAGCTTTGATAGCTCGCAGTAGTTTTCTCTTTCTGTGGTGGAGTTGGGGAGGGAGAACGTGTGAATTGGCAGTTTTTCCCAGATGACCCAGTAGCTGACGCTGCTGGAGGTGGGCAGAGCTGTGAATAATGCAAAAGTGCAGCGACCGGACTGCATATGAGCAATAACTGCTTGCCTAGCAGCTGGGCTCCCAGGGTCTCGCCAGCTTGTATCCTGCAGAGCAATACCTGAAAGCTGTAGCAGGGTGGAGCGTATCAAATGCCTGGCTACTGCTGGTGTGTGAATCTGTAGCATCGTGGAAGCGTGAGGAGCTGTGCACGCTTTATCTCGGCAGTGACAGTGGTGCCTGTCCTAAGGAAGGTCTTAATTTTCTATAATTAGCAAGTTCTTGGCATAACTGTCATAACTGTCTTTCTTGCTCTTTTTGTGGCCTGACAAGTGGAGCGGTGCTAGACGGGAGTCAGAGCTGATGGCAGCTTCAGTAGATCATTAGACTTTGTGGTGGACAGCTGGTGCTGGCTTTCCCTTGAGGTCACTAAAAAAAAAAAACCCACCAACCAACTAGGCTCGGGAGCCTGATTATCCCATCCTTTGAACAGTGCAGAGCAGCAGAAAAAGGCATGACAGATGTGACATCTCCCCTGGCTTGACAGTCAGTTGTAGGCAGCAGTGGCGGAGCAGGAGAGAAGTGCAGGATGGTTTCCTTGGTGCACAGCCCCCAGAGGAGAGGGTAAAGAGGAAAGGAGCTGTTGCCTCTGCTGGGAGAGCATCAGTAAGTGGACAGGTGGGGTGTTTTTCTTCTCCGAGCTCTGTGGGGAGCAGTAGGTCCTGCGTGTGTTCCTGTGCAGTGCTTCTGGCCAGCTGGGTGCCAGAGGAGGTGAGGTGCCATGGTGTGGAGTGGTTTAGGAGTACTGGTCCCCAGCGTGCTGCTCGCAGGCGGGCTGTGCTGGGACAGCTGATTTTGCGAGCCTGGTGCTGTAGCTCCCCTGGGAAGATCTAGTTCATGAGGAAAAAAGGAATGAGACTGGACTAAAATGGATATCAAAATCCAAGGGTTGAAATAGGCCCCTGGGAGCACAGTTTTGGGTGCCCAAGTGAGGGACGCACGGCCAGCCTTGAGGGAGCAAGCTGCCTCATCCTGGGGTTGCTCCAGCTGTCTCTGAGGGCCTAGGGTAGGTGTTTGCAGCTCTGGGGCGTTTGAAGGCAGGACAAATGAATGGACAGGGCTGAGGAGGGGAGCCTTGCCAGCACGCACGCTAATGGCTGGAGCCCCTGT
The DNA here is from genome assembly GCA_013398225.1 of Steatornis caripensis. Classification (NCBI taxonomy): domain Eukaryota; kingdom Metazoa; phylum Chordata; class Aves; order Caprimulgiformes; family Steatornithidae; genus Steatornis; species Steatornis caripensis. The sequence goes on from VZSC01019441.1 coordinate 76,699, forward strand.
TTGGCCTGGCCTGAGACTATTAATGTCCTGCCTTTGGGGGCTGCTTCTCAGGGTGTTTTCTAAGGAGACCGAGATGTCCCTCGTACATCTAGCCTGGCATGTGACACCTCGTGTGATGCCGTTTCTCCTGACCCCGTGCTGGGAAGGGAGCCCAGCGGCTGCCTGGGCAGGGGACGGCGACTGCCCCTGGGTGAGGGATTTCTCTCTTGGAGTGCAGGGCTGTCCCGGGTGGCAGGCGAGGGAGTTTCGCAGGGCTGCGAGCTTGCGGAGGAGAGTCCTGAGGGACAAGTAAGCAGCAGCAACAGACTTCTGCTAAGGGTACCTCCTTTCCCATTTTGGGGGGAGATTATTTTAAGTGAATTGCTGCAGAGAGTAACAGCCTGCTCCCTGGAGGGTACATCTAATGGAATTAAAGGGTATCTCTATCTTGTTCTGGGCGGTGAGAGCTTCCTCAAACTGTTGCCCAGAATACTTGTGAGACACCCTGTAATTCAATTAGAAGTACCCTCCAGGGAGCGTATAATTATATCATATCTATGAAACGTAATGACAGCCCCCTTGTATCACGTGGTGAGCAACTCTCTGCTGCTGCCCAGAACCTTTCACCGGTAAGGAACTAATCTGCTTAGCGCAGATTGAACTCGGCGGTGTACAGCACTTGCCCAAATGCTTCTGAAGGGAATCCCTGCCAGCAGAATAAACCTGTTAACAGCACGTGAGCATCGCCGCCCTGGCATCCCGCTTCCCAGCTCTCGGACCACTCTGACTTGAGGCTGCTCGCCTCCACCCTCACCATCCCCTCTGACCAGTTTGGTCTCTGAAGCTTCCTGGGAATTTTGAGGGATGGGAAGTTTTCTTTAAGCCTTTAAACTTGTCTTTTTGCTCTTCTGAGTAGTAATAGCCTGTGATTACAGTGTGCACTGAAGGGACTGAGCTCCATAATAGGTGGTGTCCTACGTTCCTACTGATACCCTGTAAAATTTTGATCCAAGTTGGGATGCTCTGAGGACAGAAATTATTATAGTGCCTGTTGAAACGCAGCCAATTCTGGCATGAAATGCAGCATCTGAAATGGTTTAAGGCTAGAAATGAGGAACACCAAACTTCACCACATGGGGGACTTCCACGGGATACTGTAATTCCAATTAACTCTCACCAGAAGCATCAGCTTAAATCAATCTGCTGAAAACCAGAGAGGGAGGGCAAGATGGGGCCTTGGAGTGGCTTTGAGTACCTAAAGAAATCCGATGGAGGAATTTCCTTTCCCACAGTAGAAGTCTTCTGGGAAACAGTGTCGGCTGCCTTGTGATTGAAGGATGCCCCTAGTGTGTGCTGGTCTGGCGATGCACAGCCGAGACCATACTGCCCCCAACCCTTGTGAGTTCAGCTGCTTCAGACGGCTTGCCCACAAGGTTCATCCACCCACGAGAATAATTAAACCCATCTACCTGTCACAAGATTGTAGTTTCTGTGTGTGCTGTGGAGTTGCTGGCTGTCAGCCCCAAGGTGTCTCTTTGCCCTCAAGTACCAGAGCTCTGAGTGAGCTGGACACCTCTGGAACATGAGTTGGAAGCAGGAAAACGAGCAGGGAAGGGACCTTTGAGAGATGTCAGGGGCAGCGGGTGAGCGAGGTTTGCTCCCATTAGGAGGCAGGAGAAGGTTGTGCCGACCTTGAAGGCAATGAATCTGAATCCCAATGCATGTCCTTGACCGGCGTTTTGGGTATGAATCACCAAAGGTGGAGCACAGACGTGTTTAGATGTTGGTGTTGTCTCCTTGGGGACAATTACATGGGGCATCACTGGCTAGAAGGGCCCTGGTGGGGTTATGTCCAGGGCTCGAAGGAGCTTAGCTGTGAATTGCTGAGTACTCTGGTAAAGAACAAGGTGGTTGCAATGACAGAAAGAAATGGATGAGAGTTACTTGCTGAGAACCATGGGGCCTTGGTCTTCTCTCCTAACATGGGGGCTGGCGCTTGGTTTCTCATTGCAAGGCAGTACTTGAACCAGGGCTTCAGTCAGTGGGGGTATCTTGGAGGTGGATTAAATCTATCTCCTAGTTCCTCCTCCACTAACTGATAGGAGAAGAAAGTTTCAGTCTTGATGATGCAAGCTAAGGGAAGAAGGAGCTATCTTCCGCTTTCTGTTCTTTCCCTGCTGCTGTCTCTACTCTGCCCCTGCTCCAAAAAAAAAAAAGAAACATAGCACCTCGGAGCCTACCTCCTCCCTCTACCCATTGCCAGTGAATGCTTCAGGTCACACTGGGAAGCTGTCTGATCTTTTTCAGGTAGCCCTGCCTTTAACTGAGCATGGCTTGGAGCGAAGAGAGGCGCAACCTTCTTCCCTCTTGGCATCTAGGTATCTGTACTGATGATCCCAAAGTCCAAACATTGCAGCAAAGCAAGAGATTGGGCATGAAAGATAAATGTCGAACAATCGTGTAAATCCTGGTGGCTCTCAAGCACCATATCCTTGTCTGGAGCAAGTAAGAGGCTTAGGCAGATGGTTGTGGCAGGCTCTTCCCTGGCTGCACTAGGGTTGTGTTTTCACCACAACTCTGGAGTAACTATCACTGCTCTCTTGTGTTTGCACAAAGAAGTTATTGTGGAGTAACACCTTGGCTTTCTGTTCCCAGCGAAACCCCTTTTACCAACTGGCTCGTGCTTCGCTCAGCCTTAGAAACAGTTACGTGATTTTTCTGCAACAAGGTGGTGGCGGCAGGTAGCACGCCCGAGGTTATCTCACCTCCCCCAGACAGACCATGGAGGGTGCCTGAGGAATACTGAAGAAGTAGTATTTGGGTATCTCAGGCAGTTTCTTGTATTAATTAAAGGTATTTTGCATTTGTATTTATCCTTTCATATGGAGGGATCTCGAATTGCTCAACAAATTGGGCAGGAGGATCGTTCTATCTACCAAGCAAAAGCCAGCGCCTGTAGGCGCGCTGGGTTTGGCAGCCTGCAGCAGCGATACCTTTGGGCAGGGGGTGATTGGGGTGAGGGGGTGCCCAGGTCAGGCAGGTTTGGGGCTGGCACCGTTGGCAGCAGCGTGCCCATCCCACAAGGAGGTGTGTGCCACTGCTGGGGAGGAGTATACAGTGATGGAGGTGTGAGCGCCTGGGTGCTGAGCTTCCTCCAGTGCTGGATGGGTGATGAGAGAGAGAGCTTGTGTGGTGTTTGGTTGAAAACACAGGCTCTGGAGAGCAGGGCAGTTGGCACAGCTGGGATGCAGGAAAATGCATGCTTTTCTTCAGCAAGAGCACCGTTGCTGCAGACATCGCAGCCTGCCTTCCTGCGTGGCTGCTGAGTAGCACCAGCTGCTGGGAACAAAGCCTCCCTGGAGTGGCCTGTCCAGGGTCACCTCTGAGATACTTCAGTCACTGTGCCTAGGTAGGGCATGTCGATCCTCTTTGGGAACAGAGATAGGCTGGTGGGCTTTACGTCGTGCTGTGGCACCACTACTCCTGCCACCCCTGGCTCCCGCAGTCCTCTCTGAGGAGCCTGCTTGGATCTGAATGTCAGCGATTGCTGCGAGGCTCCTGCAGGGATGTCATGTCTCACCAGAGCCTTGCCATTTCAAGGATCAACCTCTTGCTAAGCCCTTAGCAGCTGTGGAAATGTTGATCTGTTTTTACCTATTTGCAACAACTGGGCACGCTGGCCCCTCTCTCTGTAATGTGTATGCCACATATGTTGTGGGCAGGAGATGGTGCCACTATCTCCTCTGCTTATGCTGCCTGTACTGTCCCTGATAAGGGTCTGCTTCCAGGCTCTGGTGAGTACCTCTGAATTGTGGAGCCTGAAGTCCCATCTGTAAAGGTGGCAGGGTTGCACTCACAGCCTGCTCACTAGCTGGCGTCAGGGTGTGTGACGTGGGTATGGGCCCATCCCAACTTGTGCCATAAGCCCTTAGTCACCCAAGCCTCTCTCCAGAGACCGTTAGGGTCCCTTAGCAACTTTAAATTGCTTTTAGCCTTGACCAGCCTGAGAATGTACAAGGAAAAGCTTTTTTACAGGGCAGGACATCTGACTTGCAGTGGATAGATGTTAGATTGTGCTATTTCTAGGTGCAGGAAGGTGACTGGGAACAGTCAGCAGGAGTTTGCCATAGCAGATTGTGCCTGACTAACCTGATTGCTTTATGTGATGAGATGCCTCAGTTGATGGCCGTGGAGAGAGCAGTGGATGTCATTTGCCTTGCCTTTTTGATTTTTGACATGTTTTCCCATAGCATCCTTATAGCCAGGCTGTGGAAATAAGGCCTTGATAAGTGACTACAAGATGGATTAAAAAACTGTCTGGTCTGTGAGGCTGAAAAAGTAGCAGTCGGTGATTTGAGGCTTCGTGGGTAGCCAGTTCCTAGTCACAACCCTGAGGAGTCAACATAAGGCCTGAACAGTTCAGCATCTTCATCCATGCTGGGGATGATGGAGTGACATGCAGCCCTGTCCCAGTGAGCCCATGGGAGTTGTGATCCGAGGGGAAGGTTGGTATGCTGGACTGTAGGTTGCTGGCTGGAGGGGCCTTGATGTGCAGCAGGAATGGGCTGACCAGAGCCTTGGGAAGCTGGGCAAGAGAAATGCCTGGTGTCTGGGATGGGGTTAGCCACCGCCCTGGTGCGGGTTGGGAGCAGCTCTGCAGGGAAGGAGCTGTGCTGCAGGGAAAAACCTACTTGGTTTGTGCAGTTTAAATCAAATCAGGATTGAAGTGGCGCATTGATTTATCAGCGGTGTGTAATTAACCAGCAATCAGTGAACTATATGAAAAGAATCAATATCAGCAATGCAGTCGAGAAACCACAGTGCCGGGCACCTACACGATGCTGATGTTCAACTACAAAATTCTAAATGCCCTGCTGTAACTGATCCCCAGAAGTTATGCTCATGCACACAGTTTTGTGCCCCCATGGTGCTCCTGTCTCAACGGGTGGCGCTGCCTAGGTCGGGCCCCCTGAGACCCCGTGGACCTGGCGGTCCCTGTGGACGTGAGTCAGCAGCATGGCACATCTTTATTAGCCTGGGATTTTATAGGCAGTGATGGAAGTTTATTCCCTGTAAAGATGGAAGCAGCTCCAGCCCTCGCTGGGATGCCAAGGGAAGGTCTCCCTGGGCTGCCCGCTTTCTCCCCTGCTCCAGGGGATGTCCAGGCAAAGGCAGTGAGCTAGAATTTCCCAGCCAATGTTCATTTTGTGCCTTTTTCTCATCTGAAACAGGTGAGAGCTCTTAGACAGATGCTGACCACCTGAGGTGTTGGTTATTTGACATGTAGCAGAGCTCCTGGGGAGAGGACAGCCCTGCAGTAGCAGCTTATATCCCAGTCCCACAAGTGTCCACCTGGGTGGCGTTAGAGGATGTCCCTTTGCACGATGGCTGTGTGTCACAGGTACTCACTGTGTGTTGTTGAGTCTCTGGCTGCACAGCTGTAAGCAGATGTTGGCTGCTGGAAATGGCCGAGGACATGCTGCAACATGCTCTTCTGGTGACCTGTTGCTTTGACCTTTGGGTGATATTTCTAAGTTTTAAGAGTCTGGCACACACTGGGGTTGTGGTGGCAGAAGCGAGCACCCCCCGGCTATGCTGTTGTATGAAACTGGCTGAGGCCCAGCAGCAGTGACCCCAGAGCAGGTTTCTCTTCTGGACACTTGCATTGTAGCACACGGCAGATTTAACAGAAAGGGAGAAAAAGTAGGAGAAACATTCCAGAAATAATAATAATAAAAAGAAGTGCTAATGATAAGGAGGGGAGAAGCACCATCTTCTTGAGATCTCAGATATTGTGTATTTCATGCAGGGTAATACAACGGCCAGCCTGGCTGTCTTTCAACCCTGTCGTCTGGTTAAATTTCTTCTTTTTTCCGTTAACATACAATTTTAAATAGAGTAGCCCTCCAAGGGCCTGAGCTGAAGCCTCTTACGTGTGACAGAGACTCCCCCAGTCAGAGCCGGTGGAGTGAGTTGCATTAACCATCTCTTTACTGGTATTTGCTGGTTTGTTGGCAAAGTATTTTGATGTCAATTCAACTTGATCGCTTGGAAGAACAGAAGCCATGCAGTCATGGCAGCTTATTTAAATCTTCCCTTCTCAGGCAGTCCAGTTGTCTCTAGATGGCCGNGAGGGCCTGAGCTGAAGCCTCTTACATGTGACAGAGACTCCCCCAGTTAGAGCCGGTGGAGTGAGTTGCATTAACCATCTCTTTACTGGTATTTGCTGGTTTGTTGGCAAAGTATTTTGATGTCAATTCAACTTGATCGCTTGGAAGAACAGAAGCCATGCAGTCATGGCAGCTTATTTAAATCTTCCCTTCTCAGGCAGTCCAGTTGTTTCTAGATGGCCGTGTGCCATGAGGACATATCAGTAAATAGCCATGAAATTGGGCTATTTACATGAGGTTTTAACCAAGGTCTGTCAGGACTGGAGTGCAAGTGAGCACTGAAATGTTTACGTCCCCTGTGGAGTGGCAGGACTTTCTTTTCCTAGCTGAGAGGGTATGGAGATTTCACAGGCCCGGAAGAAGAGTTTGTGAAATGTTCTTTGTGAACTTCAGTTTTTGTGAAAAAGTGGAATAAAAGGACAGTTCAGACCATTTCAGCTGCATGGCACTTTTGTTTCTTGCTGTGACTTGGAAGCACAATAGGAAGCAATGAGAAAATGCAGTAAACATAGTCCCTACCATCAGGGGCCTTTCCTGCAATTGTTTCTGCCCTCCCAGGGTTTCAGTGGGAGCAGGAATTTGTCTTTTCCATTGGCTTTCTTGGCCTGGGTGGAGATTGGAAAGTTTTCTCTCAAGCAGCTGTGGCTGCATACTTCAGTCATTGGAGGTATTAAATCTCAGTGATCAGGGTTGGAAATGTGACATAGGCAATTAGATCTCGAATCCCATTTTGCTGGTGCACTGATAACAGGGTCTTATCAGCCTGCCATTCTGATTACTAATACTGCTACTGCAGAAACTGAGAGGGAGAGATGGGAAGTGGCTGTTGAGTGGCAATCAATAGGGATGGAGGCGCTTTCATCAGCCCCAGGGAAGGTGGCACGNTTCGTGAACACCATGTGTTGCAGTTGCTCCTGCTTTGCTTCTCCTTCCTTCCTTCCTGCTGTTAGGATGACTTTTTTTTCCTGTAGCAAACTACACAGAGCTGAGCGTGGCCATGCCGTGCCCCCGGTAACCCATGCCTGCATAGCCTGCCTGAAGCGGGAGCTGGGGCAGGGTGCTGGCTGAGGGGATCNACGTTCTGGGTGCTGGGCATTGGCATGGCAGCTTGTTGTGCTATTGGACCAATGCTAGAAGAGATCAGTCCTGAAATTAGTGCTTTCAGCACTGGCCCTGTGCAAGCTGTGCCATCCGGTGACAGAGCCACCCACACTTCAGCCTAAGGTCAGCAGCATTGGCTGAATTCATCAAGCATGCNTGGCCTCCTGAGCAGAGCTGCCCATGGCGAGCATGTGGCACACACAATGGAGGGTGTGTTTGTGCAAACCTTTGCCTGGGGTGGAGAGCTGCCTTTTTTCTATTGCATTCTCCATTTAAAACCAAGAGAGGTTATTTTAAAAAAATCTTGTTAATGTTCCATTTGCATGATTAAGTCCTAGAAGTCAATANCCCTGGGAGAATGGAGAACAACGGAGTATTGTACAGTGGCGCTGACTGCCCTCTCTGTTTGAATGCTGATCCTTCATTAAACAATAGCGGCTTGTGCAGTTGGGAGTAGGACCAAACCTCAATTTTTCTTGAAAGAAGCCTGGTAGAATTTCNTCCATTTGCATGATTAAGTCCTAGAAGTCAATAATGCCAAGCAGAACATTAATTCTGCCCCCAGTGTGTATAGTTATAAAATTATATTTAATTACACAATTACAAACTGTTTATCTGATAATCAAATGTACTCTCAGTGTCCTTTCCATGTAGAACTTCATATGTAAAACATCTTGTCAGATTTTTGCAGTGCACCGTACTCTCACCAATGTAATTATCCTGATTCTGCCACATGCAGCTGAATTGACCTATGTTTAATTCTCTTATTTTTTACTGAGTCGCTGGTATATGTCAGAAGATGCTTCCTTCTCATGAAGGCAGTTATGCTGATGTAAAGCAGTGTTGTGGTTTAAGCCCAGCTGACAACCAAGTACCGCATGGCTGCTCGCTCACTCCTCTACCCTGGTAGGATGGGGAGGAGAAAATATGGAAGAAAAAAAAAAAGCTCATGGGTTGAGACAAGGACAGGGAAGGATCACTCACCAAGTGTGTTCACGGGCAAAACCAGACTTCACTTGGGGAAAAAAAATCAATTTAATTTGTTACCCGTCAAAACGGAGTAGGATAATGAGATGTGAAACCAGATCTTAAAAACCCCTTCCCCCTCCCTGCTCCTCTTGGGCTCAAACTACCTTGCTCCTGACTTAGCATCATCGAATCATTTTGGTTGGAAAAGACCTTAAGTTCATAAAGTTCAACTGTTAACCTAGCACTACCCCAGTCCACCAGTAAACCATGTCCCTGAGCACAACATCTACATGTCTTCTATATACCCCCAGGGATGGTGACTGAACCACTTACCTGTTCCAGTGCTTGACAACCCCTTCAATGAAGAAATGTTCAATCTAAACCTGTCCTGGTGCAACTTGAGGCCATTTCCTCTTGGCCTATTGCTTGTTACCTGGAAGAAGACATCAACACCCCCCCTCACTACAGCCTCCTTTCAGGGAGTTGTAGAGAGCGGTAAGGTCTCCCCTCAGCCTCCTCTTCTCCAGGCTAAACAACCCCAGTTCCCTCAGCCACTCCTCACAGGACTTGTGCTCTAGACCCTTCACCAGCTTCGTTGCCCTTCTTTAGACACTCTCCAGCACCTCAATGTCTTTGTTGTAGTGAGGGGCCCAAAACTGAACACAGTATTTGAGGTGTGACCTCACGAGGGTCAAGTACATGGAGACAATTGCTTCCTTAGTCCTGCTTGCCGCAGTAGTTCTGATGCAAGTCAGGATGCTGTTGGCTGCCTTGGCCACCTGAACACTCTGTCAGTTCATACTCAGTTGTCTGTTGACCAACACCCCCAGGTCTTTTTTTCGCTGGGCAGCTTTCCAGCCACTCTTCACTAAGCCTGTAGCATTGCATGGGGTTGTTGTGACCCAAGCGCAGGGATGAACACTGTTGAACCTCATACAATCGGCCTCGGCCCCTGGATCCAGCCTGTCCAGAACCCTCTGTAGAGTCTCTTTGCCCTCCAGCAGATCAACACTCCTGCCCAGCTTGGTGTCATCTGCAAACTGACTGAGGGTGCATTTGTCCACATCATTGATAATGATATTAAAGAGAAGTGGCCCTGGTACTGAGCCCTGGGGAACACCACTTGTGACCGGCTGACAACTGGATTTAACTCCATTCACCACAACTCTCTGGGCCCAGCCAGCCAGCCAGTTTTTTTACCCAGTGAAACGTATGCCTGTCCAAGCCACGAACAGCCAGTTTCTGCAGGAGAATGCTCTGGGCGGTGGTGTCAAAGGCTTTACTAAAGTCTAGGCAGACAACATCCACAGCCTTTCCCTCATCCACTAAACAGGTCACCTTGTCATAGAAGATCAGGTTAGTCAAGCAGGACCTGCCTTTCATAAACCTATGCTGACTGGGCCTGATTGCCTGCTTGTCCTGTACATGTCACATGGTGGCACCCAAGATGATCTGCTCCATAACCTTCCCCAGCACTGAGGTCAGACTGACAGGCCTGTAGTTCCCTGGATCTTCCTTCCAGCCCTTCTTGTAGACAGGTGTCACATTTGTTAACCTCCAGTCAGCTGGAACCTCCCCCGTTAGCCAGGACTGCTGATGAAAGATGGAAGGTGGCTTGGTGAGCACTTCAGCCAGCCCCCTCAGTACCCTGGGGTGGATCCCATCTGGCCCCATAGACTTGTGTGCGTCTGAGTGGTGCAGCAGGTCGCTGTTTCCCCTTGGATTACAGGAGCTTCGTTCTGCTCCCTGTCCCTATCTTCTAGCTCAGGGCTGGGTACCTGGGGAAGTACTGGTCTCAGTACTAAAGACTGAGACAAAGAAGGGATTAATCCCCTCAAGCAGCCTTTTCCTCATCCTTTGTTATTATGTCTCCCCCTGCATCCAATAAAGGATGGAGATTCTCCTTAGTTCTCCTTTTGTTGCTAGTGCATTTACAGAAACATTTCTTATCGTCTTTTACAGCAGTAGCCAGATTAAGTTCTAGTTGGATGTCTCTACCTCCGCCCCCCGAGCAGTGCAGGAGGATGGGGAATGGGTGGTGCAGTCAGTTCATCACACCTTGTCTCTGCCACCCGTTCTTCCTCAGGGGGAGGGCTCCTCACACTCTTCCCGTGCTCCAGTGTCAGGTCCCTCCCAGTCCTCCATGAACTTCTGCGATGTGAGTCATTTCCATAGGCTGCAGTTCTTCGTGAACTGCTCCACTGTGGGTCCCTCCCACGGACGCAGTCCTTCAGGAACGGACCGCCCCAGCGTGTGCTTCCCACGGAGTTGTGGTCATCTTTGGGTGGAACCACCTGCTCCAGCATGGGGTCCTCCACAGGCTGCTCGTCCTCATCTGCTCCACGTGATCCTTCACAGTCTGCAGGTCCGTATCTGCTCCACCACGATCCTCCGTGGGCTGCAGGGGCACAGCCTGCCCTCTCGCCAAGGGCTGCAGGGGAATCTCTGCTCCGGCTGCCGCCTCCTTCCTCACTGACTCCCGGTATCTGCATAGGTGTCTCTCTCACATCCCACTCCTCTCTCCACTGCAGGTCTTCTGGCAGTTTCTCTTTGTCCCCTTCTTAAATCCATTATCACAGAGGCACATCTATTGTCTCTAAATGGCCTGGCCTCAGCCAGCGGTGGGTCTGACTTGGAGCCGGGGGAGCTTTGAGCAGCTTCGGACAGGGGCCACCCATGTAGCCCTTCCCCTGCTACCAAAGCCCCGCCACACAGACCCACCGTGAGCAGGCGAAATAAAAAGAGTTTGTTCCTAGTACAGGGATTGTCAGTCCTTCTCAATTTGTTGACCCTTCAAAATATTCTATATGAGCCGCCTTAGAAATATCTCACTTTGTTTTATAGTGTATGTAGTGATCTTGTCTTTCGCAGTAACCTTTTGTGAATCCCTCAGGAGCCGTCCGCAGCCTGCCATCAAAATGGCAGGCTGAAAGCTGCTGCTTGAAGCCTTTTAGGCAAAAATTCCCTTCCAAGTCAATGGCTGTGCGTTATGCCATTCACTGTCCATTAGCACTCCGCTTTGGAGGGTGAAACAGTTAACTTTGGAGCTGTCTTAGCTGCAAGACTTAGGTGGCCTAAATATGCCCGAGGTTCTCTCTTATTATGTGCTGTTATTTACTTTCTAGTAGGTTGCGTAAGAGCAGCGTACTAAAATCTTTTCTCATGAACGACTCTGAGAAGTTTGGTCTATAATACAGAAAGAGATTTGCTGTACTAAGAGGCATGGCACTTACCGATATAATGTGGCTTTGTGGTATTTAAATAGCGAGACGTGGTTATGTTGTTGATGTCTGCACCACGTGTAAAGAGCAAGAATTATATTTGGGTAAGCATCTCTGTCGTGCCATGGGACAAGATTAATTTGGCCGTCATAGTGTTCTCCTTGATATTGCCCCTTAATTTGGTTGATGTAGTATGTGTGCCAGAATGCTGTTGAGTGAAGACCGCAGGCTCAAGCATCACTTTCCATAGCAAAACCAAATCATTTTTAGTGGGGATCTTTTTTTTTTTTTCCCAAATGGCTGAGTGCAAACATGTTTCTCTTGATTTACTGTTGCAATCAAGAAACAAGCGCTTATCTTAGCACAACAAAATAATAAAATAACATCCAAATGATAGCGATAGGCTGGCATGTAGAAATGTTCTCTGCTGACGAGAGCTGGCAGGATGGAGCGTGGTGGCGGTGGTTAATAGCCGTTTGAACGCCCTGTATCTATATCGGCAGCAGCTGTGTGTTTGGAGCAGTTGAGTCAGGGCTATGGCCCTGCTGCCCTCCCGGAAGCTCATGTTGGCTCTGGCCTCTGCTGTGACGATGGACGTGAAGTTTCTGGTAGTTGTTACAATATCTGGTTATTAGTGTAGGTGAAGATATGCCCAGAAGATGTGGAAAACTTATAAAGGGAACAAAACTGGAGCACAGTGCTGCTGGCGCCTAGGTTGGTGGCTGTGCGCTGGGCACAGTCAGACTCGAGTCTCCCAAAACTAGTCTGGGCCAGTTATATTTTTATTGACTAAGGGATTGTCTGCAGACATTTAGTTAACGTCTGTTAAATCCTTGTGTGGATGAGCTCACTCCCATGGCCTTACTCTAGCCCAATTGCCTGTGCAGGAAGATTAAGCTAAACTCAACTGAGGTCGTGTTACTTCAGAGCATCAGTGGCCACACAGGGTTTTCTCATGCCTTAACTTCCCACTCCTAATTAATTCAGCTTAATTTTCTGGAGCATCCCCAGGCACATGAGCCCTTCCCAGTGTTGCTGGATTGCAGTTTTCTTACATGATATCTGAATCGCGTGTCCTTCCTCCTGCTAAACCTGGAAGATGGGGGGAGCAGACAGGCTGTGGTAAGTCTATAGTCCTCAAAGAAAGCGGCAGTCATCACTTGGAGCGACCATCCAGGACTGTGCCATCATACTGGGGCACCCAGGAGAACTCCTGAGCTCCGGCAGTGGTGGAGCACCTCGGCAGCGCTAGCTCCAGAGCACCTGGTACAGGTGCAGCGTGGATTTCAGCCTGACATGGGTCTGTTGTGCTGTGCTCCCAGCACCTGCCAGGGCAAAATCCACCTTTGCTGGCAAAAAAAAATCCCCACACCTTTATTATGTCTCTGTTCGCCATAACTGAGTAGGCTAGGATTAGATCAGATATAATTTCTGTTGGGCTTTTTCCCCAAGTGTATAATTGAGCATCTTTTCCCATTTTGGCCATGCTTAACAGCCTTGTATGACGCAGCTCTAAGGGGAATAGTTTAGGAAGTGTCTTTGCTCAGTTACTAGCAGTCGCTGTGGCAAAATAGTGGTGAAAGGGTGTGTGAGAGCAACTAGTCCAGCCCAAGGTTCCCGATTTAGTCCAAAGGCTGTGTGCAGTGGTGGTTTGACTGGCCAGACTTGGTGAGCTTGGAACTTCACAGGGCAGCTGAGGCAGCTGCAAACAGGAAAATCTGTTTAAATCCATTGCTAACATGCATGTGGCTACTGCAGACCTGCCTGGCCAATTCTGTTTTCCAGCCATTGCTTTGTAGCACATAAGGTGGAGGAAACTGGCTGCTTATCCTGGAGCTGCCTCAGGTTTGGTGTGCAGCCGTGGGGAAGCCACATCACTGCTCTGTACCTCAGTTTCCCCACATGCAAAATGGGGGTAATGTAGCAACCATTACCTCTTCTAATGCTGCGTTACCGTGGAAAGTCTCCTTCCCTGGGTCTTGTCCCTGGTCACTGCTTGCTGCAACGCTCTGTTCCAGGGAGGCCCAGAGCTAAGAATCTCTGCCTTAATAAGGAACATATAGGAAGAGTCAGAGTGATTTTGAAGACTGGGACAGAGTCAGAAGAGACCGCTGCCTTAGCAGCCTGCCCAGCTGCAGGCAGGGGTGAAGCTGAAGGCATTTGTCCTGCAATCAGTGCCAGTATGACAGGGCGCTGGCTTCAGCAGAGCTCTGTGTAGGATCAAGTCCTTACGCATATCCGACGGCACGGGCTGAGATCAGGGGAATGCAAAATCCAAAACTCGTGTATAGGCAGGGCATTATCAGTATCATGGTCCACACAGGACTGAGCATCTCTTCATTCCGGGGACCAAAGAGGTTTTTCAAGCACATTCATCAAACTATGCGTTAGCTCACTGCTTAGCATCTTTCAGTAGTAATGCGGAAAACTATCACTTGGCGTTGGACTGAATGGAGTGAAATCACCTGCTGCATTACTCCCCTGGGTCTAATGTATTTATTTATATGTTAAGCACAGAAGAACATTTTATTTCAGATGGAAGGAAAGATCTTTTAAATTTTACTTTCAGGGTATTGCCAGCTTAGTGGCTTCAATACTGTATTAAAGAAAGAAGTGTTTGAACAACTACGTAAATGTTCCTACCCATGTTATAAATCTCACTGCGTGTAACAAAAACCAGGTCATTTTTGAAATCTGAGTTACTTCTCGCCGCTCGCATGAGGTCACGTGTTACTGTGAGTCTCCTAGTACGGACTCTGCCTAGCTCGGGCCTGTCCAGAGGCGTGAGGTGTCTCTTGATAACTGGAGTCAAGTTAATGGACTTGTTCATAGAGGTAGGGGGAGAAGAATAGTATTTTCTTCAGATGGAGGCTTGATCAATAGGAGCGTTTCTTTTCTGAAGGACTGCATTTGTGCTTGGTTTAAAATAGCTGCACAGAGTAAGCAGAGACTAATGTGGCAGCTCAAAGCCTTGTGAAAATCCATTTGGGGATGAATTCTGTCCCGGCAGAGAGGAGTCCCGCTCCAGCCTGCTGGAGAGGGCACAGCCCCTGCGATCTGCCCCTTCCCCATCAGGTGCTGGTGCTGGAAGAGCGGTGGGGAATGGTGCTCTGGCTCCGCCAGCCTTGGTGTCTGGCTTCCCCGCTGTGGTGGTGGGCTTTTCCCCCCAGGGGTGGGCTCAGTGGCTGTCAGAGAGCTGTCAACACAATGTTGACTACATGGTACGGTGGGCTTCCCTAGCTGTGTTGTACACGGAACCATGGGGGGTGTAATGGATACAGCAGTTAAGAAAATATTTGTCCCTTCTCTTTCTCCACCAACTTCACAGCTTTAATGTTACCCAAGGCCTGATCTCTCTGTGTGACTTGCCTCTGGAGCCAGTATGGGGAAGCTATTCTCAGTCTTGCACAAACAGGATAGGTACAGAAAAATAGACTGGGATGCCTTCTGGCTTGTCTGTCAGCACCAGGCTTTCCTGCTTACTTACAAGACCTTTATGACTGGGGAAAACAGACGAGGCCTTGTATAACTCTCAGATCCTAGGCTGGGCTTGCAGAAGTGGCAGTTAATAAATAAATAAAATAGTAATCCTTGAAGACTGATACTATTTCATATGGGAACCATTGGGGGGGAAAAAACCCACAAACTAAAACCCCAGCAACAACAGCAAAAAACCAAATTGCAGAGTCCCTCTAACACTAACCACAATCTGGGGAGCTAAATATGTCTCGCTGTAACATTCACAGAGTCTAGCTACCAAAGTCAGGCAGTCAGGAAGGAGACCACCAGCCATCTCTGAGCGAGACAAATGTGGCTTGCTTGGCAGTGTTTGCAAGGTCACCCCTTTCTTATCTTTCCCACCCCCAAAACTGGCATAGCGAGGAGCATCTGCCATCCATTTCCCCCTGCCAGGGAGTGACAGGAAAGGTGCACTGGGAAGATGAGAAGCATGACTGATGGCAGCGTAGCAGTGCTGAACGGGGAGCGGAGATTTGCGTTTGGGATGCTGGACTCTAAATCATCCATCTCTTTCTTTTAGAGGTGAACGGAAGAGCTTTGCACGGGAGAAAGAATTAACCAATTATTTAAGAGCACAGCAAGCTTCGAGCACAGATATGATTACTTATTGAAGATGAGGACTGAAAATCACTTCTTCCTCTATGTAGTCTCTGTCTGATTTTTGGTAGTCGCTTTTATCTGGTCAGCAGTACCAAGTNAGAGCTTTGCACGGGAGAAAGAACTAACCAATTATTTAAGAGCACAGCAAGCTTCGAGCACAGATATGATTACTTATTGAAGATGAGGACTGAAAATCACTTCTTCCTCTATGTAGTCTCTGTCTGATTTTTGGTAGTCGCTTTTATCTGGTCAGCAGTACCAAGTAAATCCGTGTTGGAAAGGGTTACTGTATTTTAGTGCTGTGCTTGCCAAAGTACAGCTTGTTCCCTTCTGTTCTCTTGAAATGCGGTGGTCCTGGAGTGAAGCTGCTGTTGTATCTTGAGATCTTTGAGATGGCACAGGGGCCTTGTCAATGCAACCCCAGGGTAGACCCTTCGACCCACTTCATCTAGAGTAATTCAGGAGATACAAGTTCATTACGTGTTTTTGTGTTGTCAGAAAATGCAGGTGTGAATGCACATCTGCATCTGGGACAAGGTTTGGGGCACAGAATAGCTTTCAACTAGGATTTGTGTGTTGCCTCACTGTGGGGAAATCCAGGCTACTGTTAAAAGTAGTTTCGGGGTACTGGTGGCTAACCTTAGGGCACATTTGTTTCTGTGTGAGAAAATCCCAAGCAGTAAAAGGTCTCTTATAGGATCTCCAGTACAATGCCCCAGCATGGAGCCACCTGGTCTGGGTCAGGAGGCAGCAGGGCAGGGACCCTCCTGCAGGCAGGGAGGGAGCCTGCTGTACAGCGTACATAAGAGCAGCATCTCTGCTCTTCA
This sequence comes from Steatornis caripensis, assembly GCA_013398225.1. Lineage (NCBI taxonomy): Eukaryota > Metazoa > Chordata > Aves > Caprimulgiformes > Steatornithidae > Steatornis > Steatornis caripensis. The sequence continues at coordinate 93,085 of VZSC01019441.1, forward strand.
GTGACACCTTCTATCATCCCTTACAGATATAGCACCCCATTTTGCAGGTGAAACTAAGGCAAGGAGGCAGTTTTGTGAGGTTAAACCATAGTGCGCTGCTGGGGTGGGGGGATGGAACCAAAGCCCTCAGGGTCTCCAGGGCTTTTCTCTGCTACAAAACCCTCCTGCCTCCCGAAGGAACAAATTTTCTCTGTCCTTCTTCCTTTCTCAGGCTTAAAGGGTTTCTCTCCCTTCTCCTTAGATGCAAAAGCACAGCCTTTGCCATGGCATTACACCGCACATGGCGTCTGTCCAGGGAGAAGGTTGTTGGGTGCCAGCCTGGCCGTGAGGAGCCAGTCTGGGTGCTGAGCGTGATGCAGATCTGTGCAGAATTTGGGGTTACTGGTGGGTAGGTCTTTGGATTTTAAACGTGTGGGATTTTAAAGTGTGGGACTGTGTGGACCTGCAGGGGCTTTGTGAAGGGAGGCAAGGAGCTGCAAGCCCTGCATGGTGCCTGCTCCAGCTCAGGGAGACGTGGTCTCGTGTCCCATCTACCTGAGGGCCTCAGTAAGGGATCCTGGGGGCTGGGAAGGAGGGACTGGAGTTTGGTTTTATTGACTGTCCCTCCTGCCAAGTAGGAGCGGAGGTGAGTAAAAGGCTTCCACAGAGGAGTTTCCGTATTATCTCTGCCTGCAGCAGCACAAGGCGTGGTGACATGGGGACCGTTCAGCACCTCAGAGCCATCCTACCCTGGGAGAACTGGCCATGGGTGAAGTGCCTTGGCAGGAGGGGGTGAAGTTTTGGGACAAGAGCAATGGTTATTGCTGTAGCCTGGGCCTGAGATGGAGTGATGGGAGTAGGAGGGTGGAAGTGCTCTTGCATGGCTGCCTCTTGGCTCCCCTACTTGAGCATCTCTCTTCTCATCTGGCTGCTCTTCCACTTAGGGGCTTTAAAAACCCAGAGCCCAGTACTCCTTCCTGTTTGAATTATCTCTGCTGCCCTCCTGCTGGGACATCACGTGAGCGTGGGCTGACATTTCCTCTTCCAGTGGATGAATTGCTTGCTGCTGTTTGGTGCGGTCTCTCCCGGAGATCAGCATCCCTCCAAGAGCCTGCTTGGGCTTTATTGAAGCACTGCCTGCCTTGGAGAGTCCCCCAGATCTTTCCATCTCTTTTTTGTTTTTATTGCTGTAATAAATCTTCCTGGATCTCTCTAGGTGGGAGGGATGGAGAGAGGAGGTTTCCTGCCTAGTGCACTGCAGGCTTTTATTGACTGCCAGAAGTAGCAGTAAATCTGAAGCAGGAGGTGGGCTGGCATCCGTGGGCAGAGCACTGAGTCCTCAGAGGGGATCCAGCCTGATCCCTGTGGGATCACTGCTGCTCCACAGACCCATCAGCAGACAGAGCTCAGCTTCGAGATGGAGCTGGGCTTACAGCCTTGGTGCAGCCGAGCGAGACAGGTCATCTGCTTCTCCAGGGCTTGGGTCAGTGTGTCTTTACAGATCTTCAGCAATCTGGGAGTGATATAAATCTGACAGAAGAAAAAACTGCACTGAAATGTCCTGGCTGGCACCAATGTGATGCTCAGCCGTCTGGCTTCTGGGGAGTTACCAGCTAGCTGCTTCATTTTGGCCTTTTTTTTTTTTTTTCCAAATTTACAACCCCAAAGCCCAAACTGTCTTTGTTTTTAGGCTTACTAATTTTTTCTTGTTAAAAAATTCTTTGTGCTTCTCAAAAGCAATGTACGTAATCGGTGGGGCTGGTGCATGGCACGTTTCCCTGCAGCCTAGCGGGGCCAGCCCCAGCAGCCCCCAGTGCAGCACCTAATAAGAGCCGATAGCACTGTAGTGATAGCAGTGAAATCCCTGTTCTTCCCCTGCTTCCATTGGGGTGTTTAAACTCCAGAGCAGATAACCTGTGGAGCTTGTGCAGTCTCTGTAGTTGAAGGATTTTTGAAAAAAATAGATTAGATGGCTGTGTGTCAAGGAGTGGCAGAGGTAAAATTCGTGTTGCCTGGAGAAGGTGGCCACCAGTGCTGGTGAGGGGCTGTCCCGAATTTTGTCCGTGAGATTCCTGCCCTTTGGCACCAGCGCTTCCTGCAGCATAGAGATGGGACCGTCACAGCTGGAGCAAAGCCAGTAGCATCAGTGGTCCTGCATCCCGGAAGGCCATGGGCTATAGCTTCGAGAGCACGGCGGGGTCCGGCCTGGACAGCTGAAGGGGTGAGAGAGAAGGAACACTAAGTTATGTGTAGCACTGTGCTGTGCCTCTCCTCCTGCACCATGGCTGGAGCACAGGCCCTGGATATCTTTTCAGAAAGCATTGATGCAGTCAAACCTCAGGGTCATCGCATGGATATCAGCTCTGAGCGTAGGTGTCACCAGTCCTTCCCAGCAGCCTTCAGAGAGAGCACACTGTATGGTTCTGTAGTAAATAAGTATTTAATACCCACCAAAACATTGTAAATAGTATTTGAAATACTTATGAATAGGGTTTCTTTTTTGTTAAAAAAAAAGGTATTAGGCAGTAAATCTACTTGAGTTCTCTAGATCGTCCCACTTTGTTACATTTAAATGTGAGGCTGCAGTGTAACACTTGCACTTGTAACTTTAGTGCGTGCATACATAACTACATCCTCCTGATTTTTCTTTCAGAGGTGCTTTCTCAAACTCCTTGGTAAGAACATGATAGGGTATTTGTGTCACCTGGATTCTTCTAGGCTGGGGTGAGTGACAATGTCTCTTCTCTTTTATTTTTCCCGTGGCCCATGAGAACTATGTCAACCAGGTGAAGTCCAGGGATCCCTACAGCTAGCAACATCCTGCTGTTAGGGTAAGGCTAGAGCACTGTGCTCAGTTGTTGGTAAATCATAAAACCTCTGGCCTGCAGTCCAGGTCAGACGAATGATAGAGGGGTCTGCCTGTAAGAGATCCTTTTGTTGGAATTCTCAATGAATGTCATTTCCCACCCACTCCACCCCTGTAAGTCCAGCAGGTTAGATGAGAATCTCCATCTCTGCTTCTGTGATCTCCTACCTGCTCCCTTTAAAAGGGAGCATGAATCCCAGCTCTGTGTGATGACAGAAGTGGTTGTGGCCCCTCTAGCAGTGACAGTCCCTTCTTCCTCTGGTGTCATTCAAATGAGCAGTAGAGGCAAAATATTACTCTAGCAAAGGGACTCTCTAGTACTTAAGCTAGGAAGCCCAGCTTTTACAGCTTGTGGCATGAAAGGTATTGAGGTGGCTTGTATCTCATCCTTCTGGCTTTAATTTCCCTTAATTGCTACATTAAGAAGCCCTTCAGAACGTAACTCTGCACCTGTAACAAAGCATCCTTGCAGTCTGACCCCCTCATCCTTGAACAGGAGAGACCCACACAGAGGTCTGTGTCCCCTTCCTGTGCTTCTATCATTTCTTCTCTGCCATAGATAAACACTCGACTATAAAGCCCGTATGAAGGCTCCACACCTTGAAGGGACATTTCTGTGTCTCTAGTGAAATTTGGATACTTCTTATAGTAATTCGGCTAGAAGCAAGAATATATTTTCAAATTAGATTTCAGCACACTGACTGCATTCCTGGCCAGGATCTGTCACTTTGTTGGCAAGAGAAAATGAAAAGAAATAAGGGGGAAATGTAAAAAAAGTCAGATTCTTAATTGTGTTCTAAAACTGGTGATTCTACAAAAATGGACACAGATTTCAGCTCTGTGAAACCAATTCTCACATCCTTAATTCATAGTCCCTCACCTGACCAGTGGGGCCAAATGTCTTGGCAGGGGAGGTGATTGACAGCAAGTCTACCCCAGTGCACTCACTAGTGCTCTGACTTTTTGAGGTCAAGCCAGGTAAGCAAAGGGTTTTTTCTTCTCCTAACTAGCCAGCTCTCAAATTAGCTTTACTGCTCATCCTCTGTTGGCTCTGGTATTTATAGAGGAGAATGCTACTACTCTGCTGTTGTAGTTTACCATCAACAGTCAGCATTAATGCCTGCTTTAACTTGGAAGAGTTTTCTTACTTCCCTGGTGCCAGCCTGCCTCCCAACAACTGCAGTCAGTGCGGCGCTCTGTCTTACTGGGGAGGGCAGGCAGGCAAGGAGGTGGCTCTTGGTGAATTACCAGTGGAGAAAAAGCTCAGTTTGTGGAGGCAAGCAGTCTATGAAGTTCAAGAGATGATCCGTCTGAAGAGAGGACTGTCCCTCTTTCCCTGTCCTAAGCTAAGCACAACGACTGTTGCTTGATCAGCTGAGAAACATGGGCATAACATGGCCATCTAAAAGATGCACCATGTAACATCTTCTCAGCCTAAGGCAGATCCACTTATACCTATGTCATTTCTGACAGATATTTTCTCAGCCTTTTCTTGAAGATCTTTGGTGCAGAGGCATCTACGATATCCCCAGGCAATCTCTTCATTAGGTCTTCATTATCCTAACCCATTAGAAAGATGTTTCTAATTTTTAAGCTAAGTCGACCTTCCTCCAGCTCCAGCCTCATATTGTTTGTTCTGACCACTGGGGACATGGAAAATATGTTTTTCCCAGATCCTTTTTTCCCTTGGTTCTTCCTAAATAAGCCTTTTACATCTTTGACTGCTGTGCCTGGAATTTGCACTCCCCTTCCTGCTTTCTCCTCTTCTGTAGTGTAATCCCAGTTCCTTTTAACCTTTCTTCAAATAAAACAGCCCTGCTCGCCCTCCAGTTGTTCTCTTTGCTCTTCTGCAGACTTCTTCCGTTTGGTCCATGTCTCTCTTGAGGTGCGGCGCTCTGAACTGGACCCTGTACTCCAGCTGAGGCCTTTCCAGTTCTAAGTAGTGTGGAGAGATGGATTTGGTGCCAGGACTGCTGGTCCATGACTGTCTCTGCCACCTTCTTCTAGGTGCTGCTAGTCCGTGCTGGTAGATCTATCTTTCCAGCCCTTATTTCTGCCTCCTTTCCTAGCTAGTTAAAAGTGAGTCTTATCTGTCTCTGATTAGCACTGTGGTCTGCAAAAGTTTCCCCATTTGATGAGGCTGAACGTGTGCCTGCTCTCACCCCTCCCTCGGTTTTGTGCCACTGTAAGTCCTCCTTGGCCTCTCTTCTGGGCTCTCGCGATGCTCTCCAGGACACCTGCTTTCCAACATCTGCCAGGGTGCACTGGGTGCTGAGCACAAACCCTCAGGCCACTTCACACCCTGCCTATGAGAAGGTGACTGTTTATCCTACTTTATAATACACACTCTATCGTGAAGCTGTTGGAGATCCCTCTGTCCCGGTACACCTGAATTCAGCCTTAACCGGCTGCTGCAAATGACCCCTAAGCCTTCCTCCTCCCGTTGCATCCGGATTGTCTTTGTCACCCCTCTGGCTGCAGGAGGAATGCCTGTCGAGCTCTCTAAATTTATTGAAGAACTGTGAAGTCTGTAACATGCTAAAAATACCCTTTTTCATACGCAGATAATATTTTGAAATATACTACTGGTCTGGGGCAGACATCTTAGTCCTGGTTTTGCAAGATCATTCGGCTAATTAGGAAGCCTCCTGGTGTGTCTGAAGGGATGTTGTATTCCTACTGAGCCTTGGTTTGAAGATGGAGTAAGGAGAGAGGTATGCCCTTCCCTGGATGAAGGGCAAGAGGGAGATTATCAAACAGCACATGCCCTCCACCGCTGTCACATGTGCTGTCTGGGCACTAGTCCCCTTACAGACCCAGGAGACCTTGGGGCTGGGGTTTGCACATTCACAGTGTTCTCCCCAGCTGCAAATGGCAGAGGTGACAGTAGGAGCTGTGGTGCCCTGTGTGTTTGCAGAGCTGTTGGTGACTACCCCTGCAGAGGTGCTGCTGGCACACAGCCACGCTCGCAGGGGTTGGCAGTGTGCGTCCGCTCGCAGTGCCTCCCCTTGCTGTGGGATCTCCTCCATCCATATACGATGTGCTCATGCCTGAGTCAGCAGCTCACGGAATCAAAGCAGTTTGTCCTCATGCCAGCGGTGCTCCATAGAGGTGGGTGCCTGTGAGGCTGGGCTGGCATCGCCTATCTTCTCTTTTTCTTTGTCTTGCTTCTGAGTGTAACATAAGCCTGGACAAGTGTGATGCTCCCTTCAGGGAACAGCAGAAGGCAACTCCCCAAATTCTTTCCCTCCTCCCGCTTTTCCTCCCGCTCTTGGTCTCACCTTTGCTTATATGTGTCCATGAAGGTTTTGGAAATAGCTTGGAGTTGGTGGCTTAGTTGCCACCTCCGGTTTAGCTGTGCTGCTGACACAGCCTGGACTTAGCTGTGTAGGTCTTCTGAGAACTCAGATGGGGTTGCCGTCCCTAAACGACATCCTCCATACCCAAAAAGCTGCATGCGGGCAGAGTACCTGAGGCACTGGGTATGACTAATCTGTTCCAAAAATCACCTGAGCTGCTGAGAGTCGCTGCTGGGGTGAGCAAGGGATGTGTGAGCAACTCCTCAGAGATCCCACAAGGAAAGCAGCAAGACTTTCTTGTTTTCTCCTGCGGCGCCTGAGTGAGGCGGTGGGGCTGGCTATTTCTTGGAGGAGTCTCTAGGTGCCAAATCTATCTTCGGTATTGTGCAACATGGATAATCAGACAGCTGAAGAGACACTGAGACATTTGGGAAGGGACTGGGGAGTGTGTTGTGGCTTTTGGGAGAGGAGTCGGGGAGAAGAGATTTTATTTCTCCAACCCGAGGGGTTAGATCAGTCCGTGGATCTGCCTGGGGCCTGGAGATAGCCCGAGGAAAGACACTAGTGAAAAAAGATGGGGGAAGGGAATAGGTGGATATGGTCTGGCAAATAACAGCATCAGGGTAGCAAAGCCATGCCAGATGGGGCTGCAGCGAGCAGGGAGGGTGAGCTCTGCTGCGACCCTGTGTTGGTTGGAGCTTCTCCTCCAGTGCACAAGGCCTTTTGCTCCCGCTTGTGAACAACATTTCTATGAATTAGATGTTTCTCTGAGTAAGAATAGCCTCAGCAGTTGTACAGATTAGCATGAAAGGAGTCCTCAAGCTTCAAGATAGGAGCTGAATGCCAGCCAGGGCCAGAAGAAAGCAAAGACTGTTTTAGAGGCCTCTAGCACAGGTGGGTGTGCTGCAGTCACCATGCCCAAACCAGCTGGAGTTCGGCACCGCCGGGATGTCGAGGTGGATCAGACAGGTCGCCTGCTTGGTGTGGCGGACGTCTGTTACTCTGTCACGGGAGGTGCGGTAAGGACAGGGCCCATCCAGCATGTTCTGGGAGCTAAGGAATTCCAGCTGGCTTTTCCTCTCAGAAGAGCAGGCACAGCAGGTGGTGACAAATGTAGGTGAAGAGGTAGGGTGAACGCTTGGGATGCCTTGTCTTTCTGAAGATCTCAGGAGGCACTTCTAGGAGACGTTACCTTGACAGCAAATCTCAGGCAGAGATCTCAAAATTGTTTCCGCTCCTCTGAGACACAGGGGCGTAAAACTTCACTGTGGCTGTATACAGGACTGCTTCCACGAGTATCATCTAAACCATCACTAGTGGAGACAGGGGTAATGTTTGCTTTACGCAGCAATTCTAGCCTTAGTTATTTTTAACTGCATATCTTTGGTACGCTCAGCATGTCTGTTGCCGGTTTGAAGCTTGCTCTTTTTTTCTGGGATGTCACAGTCATTTATCGTATGCGAGATGGACCCGAAGTTGGCCATCAGCTATCTATCATGAGGCTGTGTAGGAAGGAGCAACTTCAAGATGAAAGTCCTCCAGATCTGTTGACAACTCTCTGAATTACTCAGGCCCTGGAAACCGTTCTGGAAACATTCAGCTTGTCCCAGTTCTCGTGGTGAGCTCTTACATGGTGAATGCCTAAAGTTCAAAGGGGACAACATTGTTCTGATGGCACCAGTCAGACAAGGAGCTGCAGGCAGGAGGAGGGATGCTGTAATGGATCTGTAACTATTTAGTCCCCACATTGCAAGTGGTGAGGCGTAGTCCCAGCTTTCCTCCCTTCCTTCCCTTATCAGGTCCTGCATGGACCACGTGTTGCTGGGTTTTGGGTGCATCCACTTTCAGCTGTTTGTGCAAAAGAGGGACGCTGATACCACTCACCGTATCAGTGGCTCGTAGCCAGGAGCAAGCCCTGTGTCAGCCTGAGCCCGTGGGTTGCCCTTTCTCCCTTGGGAAGCCAGGCTCGGGTCACAAAAATTTGTGTCAGTGTTCAGATGGACGCGTTGCCCCAGGCCTGCTGCTCCAAACCTGAGTGCTTCCCCACCTCCTGGAAGGGTGTTAACCACGACGCAAATACCGTGCGTGATACTTTGGCCACCAGCACTACGGCAAATGTGATGGAAAAGGAATTTCAGTCCTTGGTAGGAAGCTGTACAGCTAGACATGGTCTTTTTAGCTCTAATCTTCTAGGTAGCTTGAAATTGAACCTTTCATTGCTCTCTGAAATATTTTCACTGGCCCCTTGAGCTCCCTCCCCCTCCCACAGACATTGCCTTTTTTGTGTACGGTGTTTTTCGTACCTAGACATCTCCTGTGCCTGCTTTCCTCAATGGACACTGATGTGACATGCAGAGCTGAGCTGTCAGAGCTCTGGGGTGTTTTTTTCTCCTCCCTGTGATGAGCTGTGACACTCCAGCATCCCAGCTCCACAGGCTGCTTCTCCGTGCTTTTGTTCACGTTTCATTGTGGATGCGGCAGGGGTCTGGGAGCAAAACACAGTGGCTAGAGGTGTGCCCAGGTCAGGGGGGATTTTTGAAATACGGCATTTTTCAGCTTTACTTGAAGAATCTGTAAGGTAGCATTGCAGATTATTCCTGCTCCCTTTCTTTATGGTTTTTCTCCTCCTGGATTTTTTTCCCCTGTTACTCTGTCCCAGCCATTATATTCTTCCCTCTGCTCCTCTTCTGTCTGTCTTGGGGGAGCGTTTTGTGGGTGGATCATGGGCTCTTTGGGGCAAATTTACATCTCTTGGTAATACAAATCAGGAATCACATTATTGGAGTTGGTAGTGCTGAGCTGCATAAATGAAGTGATCCCTGCAGGCTTATTTTCATGGAATAAAATAAGGCTGGATATGAGGAGGGAGCCGAAGAAGTGCAAGCGGAGCTTCTTTGTTGGATCGTGTTTAACAGCCATTGCAATGAATGAAACTTCACCTGCGCCCCGTACAAGGGCCAGCTGGTGCGCTGGGCAGTGCGAAGGCGAGATCTGGGCCTCCAGCCAGCCTGCCGAGCAGGGAAAGCCGGGCGCCTGGGAGCAGCTCCCTGGGTCCTGCTGAGAAAGAGTAGGTCAAGGAGAGGCGAAGCTGTGGGCTCCCTGGGGCTGTAGGGGATATCTCCTTGTAGCCAGTGTGGTGCAGGGAGGGCACCTGGCCCCTCTGCCAGCTGATAAGTAGGCACTGTCCTCTGAGTGAAAGTGGATCCCGTAGGCTGATCCTGTTAAAAGGTTTCTCAACAAAAGCCTCCCTGAGGTTTTTACCCTCCGATGTATTAAAGTTGGGTTCTGTCTCATCTCATATCTCCTTTGCAATAGCCTCTCTGGCTTTAACCCTTTGGTGGCGTGGTGCTGTTTAACCCTGATGACTTGACGTGTTGGGGTTTTCCCCGGGGGATGCCTGGGATGTGAAGACAGCAGGCACCTCACTTGCAGTGCTGCGTGCCAGGGGAGGAGGCTTTGCATTTCCAGTACAGCCTGAGAAGGGTTTGATTAATACCGCTGCAACGTGTGGTAACACCCTGGGCCTTGCACCTTCCTCTCTGGACACCTGAGCTCGTACAGCAGGTTGGGAGAAAGGGTATGAGTGGGAGGAGGTCTCTCTGGAGGGCTGCTTGGCCTTCCATGCAAGGCGCTGAGTGGGGCTCATGTCCTGCTCCCCACACCATTCAGGATGGTGGTTGTTGCAGCGTGGCATGGTGTCTGTTGGCAGCTGCACATCTCCTCCCCAGCTGCCTCCTTTGGCAGTGGCAGTGGTCACCAGATGCTGGTGCCTGGACCGGTGGGAGAGGGCATTGTGCCACTGCTTGTGGCTGTGCAGGTCCCCATGTCCTTGTGCTGCATCCCCATGGAAGCCTATCTCCTTCCTCTCCCGGGCTGGCATCCCTGCAAGTCTCACCTACGTGGAACCAGGCACTTGGACCACAGGACCATGAACCCAGGCAAGAGGGTCAGTGACAGTGTCACTAGCACAGCTTGACGAGCTGGCCCCTGATGCCTCCAGTCAAAGGCTATCGCTTCATTTCTGACCACAACCTAATTACTGCAGAGCAATTGCTGCATGCCAGGCACCTGAGCGGGTGGCTGGGGACTGCTTGGGGCTGGGGCTGTCCCCACGCTGTGGTGCCTGGGGTTGTGGGGGTCCAGCTGTCCCAGGCAAGGGGTCTTCAGGTGGCGCTGGCTGGGGCTCCTTTCCAGGAAAAGGCTGAGCATCCCCTGCCTCTGTAGGGGGCTAACAGAATCAGGGAGGGGGGGAGACGTGAGGTTGTCTGGGGCACCCTCTGAGGGGACCCAGCATGCAGAGGAGGTTTGCTTTTAGGGCGGCTGCTGAGCATTTATACTAAAGGGCTGTTTGCATGGCTTCAACCAAATATCAGTTTTGCCTAGGGCTACTTGTCCCTTTGTCAGACCAGCCCCAGAGTCTTTTCTAGAGTGGCTGGTACGCACCAGCACTGTTGCCCCTCACAGGAGCGGGGAATGTTTCCAATGGGGAAAGATTGCAGTCTCGCAGGGGAGACACCTGGTTATGAAAGAGACAAGGTCTGGCAGGGAAATGTCCAGCTCATTGCTCCCCGGTGATCCCAGGCGTGCGTCAAGGCTGGAGAAGCAGTGAGCTGCAGGTAGCATTGCGTTTTGCTCTCCCCGTGAGTCACAGCTTCTACGTTTTAATTTCCTTTGGCTGCGGGCGAGGTCGGAAGGCGTCAGCAGTGCCCCGGTCAGTGGGAGGCATGGGAAGAAGCCCAGGCTCCCGAGCAGCCCTGTGCAAGGAGCGGGGTGGCGGGGAGGAGGCTTTGTGCTCCTTATGTCAGCTTGGGCAGAGCAGGGGGGAGAGGAGCGGGGAGCCAGGGTGTGCAGTCGCACTGGGGAGCAGGACTCGCAGCGGGACACCCCCAGACAGGGCAGGCTGCTGGAAGGGGCAAGCAGGAAAAAGGACCTTTCCTTACTCTAAAATCTGTAAATTTTAACTATAATCCAACTAAGTTCCCCGCTCAGAAGTCCCAGGCAAGGACTTCTTTGAAGAAACCGTGCATCTCGACCGTGTTCCAGATGCTGTGGTATTGAACAAGATCAAATGCTGGGGAAGTTTCCATTCTCATTTAGCAGAAGCCCTGGCAGGGAAGCCGACTGGAAATCCTCAGAGAGATTACCCTGATCTCCTCACAAACAAAGAAGCATGGAATAGAGTAACTTATCTTAAATATTAATGCTAATTTAACACTAATTTTGACTTTGTTGCCGATGGGAGGTAATACTGTGACACTGCTAACAAGCTGAAATCTTCTTAGACGCCTTAGTCTTACAAAACTGAGATGGGAAGGACAGCGAGATGCTTTGCTGTGCTCTTCTGCAAACTGGTGGAAAATCTGCAGGTCAATTGACTGTTCTCCCATTTTGGTGATTCTTTGAATAGCATGGAAAAATTTTTGAAAAGAACCCCCACTGGTGTCTTGTAGCAGTGACTTTTTTTTTTTTTTATTCCCAGGTTAGGAAAAAAAGCTGTAGTAATTCCAGAGGGAAGAGTTTAATTTGTCGATACAGCATCTCAAAGGCTTTTCTTCAGGTCTAGGTTTCCAGAGTAGGTAAAGCCATGCGTTGGCAAACAGGCTCTCCATTAAGAGCACTTTCCACAGCAGCAGTGATAACAGTAGGCATACACAGATACTAGGATGCCTAAAGATCTTCCAAGACCTGAACAGTGAGCCTCGTGCTGCTGTCTGTAATTATGTTGAAAATACTGCTGAATTTGGAAAAGTAATCTGTAAATTAGATTTGTTGCTGCAGACCCCCTGCCAACTGTGGGACTCTTGCTGTCTCTGCAGAAGCCGGGGCTAACTTTGGCGTTTGCTTCCACGCGCCTTGGCCTGAGCTTGGACTCTGATAACTTTGAGGCTTTTTAGTGGATGTTTGTTGATAAAGCAGGATTGCAGATGCTGGGAAGGGCCAGGCCACCTTCTCTGCAGTGACGATGTACACTGCTATGCCCTGGCAGGGCTCATTGCTAGTTTTGCTGGGTCACTGCAGGGCTGGGTTGGCCGAACTCAGCGCAGATTCGCCCAGCAGCGGAGCAGGGATATGCCCAGGTCAGGGCATGCTGTTAAAATAAATCATAGTCCTATGTGGATCCGTTATGCAGATTTCGTGAGACATAGAAGTAATTCCCTGCTCCGTGCCTCTATACCCTAACTGTGCTAGAAATTCACCCAGGTATGTGATTATGTGGAAGTATTATGCAACGAGGGCTGTCTGTTTTGCAGCAGTTGAGAGGTTTTTCCAAAGCATTTAGCAGCAGAACTGATACAGCCATACCAGCATCCGTGGCTGGGCAATTCCTGCGTCTCTTGTGGATGCAGCAACATCTGTTTGCCACTGTGAATATGCTGTGTGATCCTTTTTGTGCCAGTTCCGGGAATTTTGCGGGTTTGCTGATAGAGCTGGTTGAAATACAACCGAACTCGTATTTGTTGGGATATTTCCTTGGCAGCACTGAAATATCAGGATATTATCTTTGTGTCCTGCGTCTCACGGCCTGTGTCTCCCCTGAGCTTCGCGTGAGTGTGTATATGCGTGTATTTAGGGATTTTTTTTTTCCATATGCTGTTTATCTCACAGGTTTACTTCAACTGATAAGATTTTACAGACCTGCCGTTTAAAGCGTGCATTGCAGACAAAGAGGTGATGATACAGTCTGGGAATCAGGCCCTACGCTTGCTCTTGTGAAAGATCTTACCCTCACTCTTGTGAAGGGTGAGGACGGAAGCGAGCATAAACAGTATACGCAGAGCACTGAGACAGAGCTGTCTTTCAAAATAAGATGCTTCAGACTGTTCTAGCGGAAGTAATGAAAAGTCAAAGAAAAACAGAAGGTGACTGCGGGGGTTTCTTTTCCTTGCTCAGCCAAACCAAGCCTTTGGCTTGGGGCTCTTAGAGACACTTGGACAATAACCTCTCCTCCCTCAACCCAGCTCTCGTGCTTTTGGGATGGCTGCTGATGACCCTGTTTCACTTTGGCAGGGATGAATCATGCCTGTGTATGTGTCAAGCTGCAAGAAACAGGAAAGGAAGGAAGGAAGGAAAGGTCTCTGCTGTAGGAGCACTTCCCCATGTGCTTGGTCCTGGTCCCTCTCTGCTGGCGTTCTATCTGGACCCGCCTTTCCCTTCAATGAAATAAAAAACAGTCCAAAAAAAGAGGCCGTGCTGCAGGTCTCCTTCCTCTGGGTGCAGCGTCTGGGGTAGAAGTAACGGGGTGCAATGCTTTTGCAAAGGAAATCATGCGTCTGCCATTATTCATGAGCTGCAAGGGTTAAGGAGATTAGCAGTTTCAGTGGATTAGTAAGAGGCTTCGAGATCTGTTCTTCTCCACGTGGCTAGCTGCCTTGCGAGTGGGTGCGTTGAGCTTCTAAAAATAATTCAATTATTTGTGCAAAATATCTGTCAGGCTTGTTTCCCCTCAGGCAGGCGTTCACTTCCAGAGCACCGCTCTCGCAGCACGAGGTCCCACCCGAAGAGAGACGGGAACAGGTCCCTGATCCCTGCCACTGATGCAGAGCATCAAGTTGCTGGTTCCCCGCTCCTCCTCCTCCTCCCCCCAAACCGACAAGACTCTCCCTGATGCTGTTTTCAAGTGGTAGGCTTCCCCCTTCCCTCTCTACCCCTCCTCACCTCGGCCACCCCTTGCCCTCTGTACGCCCACGCCAATGGCCAGAGGCGGCTGTGGCACCCGGGCAGGGCCACTGCAGGCAGCCCCCAGGTCTGGCGCTGCCCCAGGAGCATAGGGAGCACACGTGGGGGCTCCCGCTGGGGACGGGGCAGGTAAGTTGGTGAGGACAGGGTCTCCCTGCTTCTCCCCTGGCTTCTGGGGATGTTTCTCGGTGGGAATTAACTCTGTGCCCAGACACCTAGTATTAGTCTTCTCCAGCATGAGTGCCATAAGAATCAGTGGCCCTGGGCGGTGTGAAATGAACTTCGGAGGTTTATTGAAGCCTTGGCTGTAGATTCTCCACCTGTTTCAATATATGAAGAATAATAAAATTTTTATAGATCCCTGAGGCATCTCTTAGGCATGGGAGAACATTTCAGCTTTTTGTGCTGGTGTTACTCCCGCCTGCATGTGGCTGCTTGGGCTAGAGGTCCCTGTACTGTCCGGTCAGGGTTAAAGCCACGAGGCAGCACGGAGTGGGGAGCAGGGGCTAGGGAAAGGGGTGGGAAGGCAGCAGGACCTTGGATTCTTTCCCATTTTTTTCCACTGAGCTCTTGAGCACACTGGCAGGTCGCTTCCTTCACTGTGTCTCATTTTTGCTGTTTGTAAATGGGAACACGTTTCACCTCACAGGGCTGCTGCGAAGCTTAATTAAGATTTGCAAAGTGCTTTGGTGCTGTATAAATGCCAGTCACTTTAATTAATAAAATGAAATGGCTGCGCACTCTTGGCTTCTTTGTTTACCTGAGTGTGAGCAAGAAGCAGCTAGCACGATGACGTGCAGTACAGCGGATATTCCACGCAGTTATGTTTTACAAATGTCCTGTTTTCCTGAAGGCACCTTGGGATGCCATACTGACCTTGCCTGCTCCCAGGCTGGACATCACCTTTGGAAACCAGGGGTGAGTGATATCAAGCCTAAGTTGTGAGGACTGCCTTACTGCTGCAGGTAGTCATCTGGCAGGGCACGTGGGAGGATGCGGCAGAACGCATGTGTGTCCATAACGTGTTTTAGCATCCTGCTTTCCGATGCCCGGAAGGCGCAACAAGCTGCTTGCATGCGCCTGGACCCGGAGGGCTCAGTGGCATGTAATGTTGATGATGAATGTCAGCTGCTCAGGCTGAGCGCTGCCCAGGGTTGGAAAAGCTGTGATGTGCAGGAGGAGAGGTCTGTGGTGATGAGGCAGGGATGGGGAGCGGGTCAGAGTCCAGGCTGCGTTGGCAGGGTACATGCAGCCAGGCACAGCCGCGATGCACGCACACCTGCAGTGTTGCTCAGGCAGGGACCAGGGATGAGAGCCTCAGCTGAAAAGCAGCTGCCCGATGAAGGAGAGGATAAAGGTCCCTGCTGAGGCTCTGGACGAGAGCTGCTTTTGGAAGGCTCCACTGAGGCTGCTTCTAGCTTGCTCCTTCACAGCAGGTCTTGTTGGCCAGCCAGCCTAGAGTGAGGGGAGGTGGGGCAGCTCGCTCCAGGCGCTGCACAGTGGGCAGTGCAAAGAGGACCAAAGCAGCCCATGAAAATGGCTTGTCTTTCCCTTTCCTTGGTTTTCCCTGACCGTGTTTGAGGAGGGATTTTGCCAGCCGTGTCATCTGCTTCTTTATAGAAAACGCTTATTTCACATTCATGAGAGCCAAAAACGTCCAGGAGGGAGAAGCTAGCAAGAAGCTTGTTAAGAGAATGTTTTTGTAGTCTTCCAGGTGCCAAATGCTCGAGAGAGTGCTCTCAGGTCTGACCCTCAGTGCCTGGCCCAGATCTCCAGCGGTTCCTGTGTCTGGTGCCAGGCAAGCCAGGGTTGCTTCACTCTGCAGTGACCCAATATTGTCACATGTTGGTCCAACAAGAGCAACCCAGAGACCAACAGCTCTATGTTTCTGGCAGCTCTAGATCCGGATCTGAGCATCCTTGCTCTGAAGTAAGGAATCACAAAAGGAGATCTGCAGTCTCTTTGAGTTCCCAGTAGGTTTGGCTCTGCATCTGGAAAATGTACCCTGGTTATCTCAGTGAGCGCTCTGCTCTCTGGACGACTGACGATAGGTTGTTCAAAGAGGAGTCCTAAATAACTGATGATAGGAGAGAGTAAGAACCTGCGTGAGTGCTGTCTGTTCCTGGGCAGGTATCCCAGGTGAAAGTTGGTGCAAAGAGCCCTCTGAGAGCCCTTCCTTGGAGTTCATAATAACCCAGCTTTGCCCAAACTCTTGCCTGATGTGGACACCGGGGACAAGGCTTCCTCTTCTCTTTCTGTCTTATTTGTTTGTTTGTGATAATTGAATGCTCTTCCCCTTGTGAGGTATAGTTCCTTTTCTGTGGCTCAGAGCTGTCCCTCTCCTTCACACCAAGAAGGGGGGAGTGGCAGTGGAGCCCCATCTGTACCAAGCTGTCGTCTTTCAGCCCTTCCATCTGAGTGTAACTGCAGCATGGATGGGTCTATACCATAAAGACCTCACAGACTCCTTCGTTTTTCTCTCCTGCTGTTCGTTTCAATCCTCAGACCTTAGGCCAAACAGATGGTTTTCTGAATAGGCAAGTTTCCCACCGCCCTGCCCAAGGCCAAGCCTGTGGAGGCCACCTGGTTTGATGGATTCAGGGTCCTTCTGCCTCCTCCTCCCTTCCTTTCCCCTTCACCCTGGCCTCCTGGGCAGAAACAAGGAGGAAAGAAGATATTCCACTTAATGTTCGCCCCCCCACCCCAGGCTGGCCCCATCCTTCCCCCGTCAGTGGGTGATGCTGCTGCCGAAGGCGCTGCAGGCTGGCACACCAGCACATCCTCTCCTGGAGGAAACAGTGTGGGCGGGCAGAAGATCCCGCGTGTCTCCTGGTGAGGATGATGTTTAAGTGTGTAGGTATCAGTGTTGGTACACTCCGTTAGCATGCATTGCTGTGTGTATCTCCACACCTATCATTTGTACTACAGAGCAGCGCTACCTCTTATCTGGAAGTCTGCGCCACGGGGATGAGTAGGCGTACGTGTAGAATACTGCTTTTCATGAGCTGCCAAAGGTTCGTACGTACAGCCCCCCCGGGATGCTTGTACTTGAACACCAGGTGCATCTCTCTCTCTTTTTCACCCCAGCCCTCTGGGTCGGAGTTTTCTGGGTGATCTCTCAGCAGTCACCTCTGTGCTGGACTAAGACTAACCTTTGGTGTCTGATTATCGCACCACGGTTCAGGCTTCTAAGCAGAAATCCCTATCATCTTTCTGCCCTTGCAGAATATGAATAACTCAAAGCACGGGCAGCAGCGAAGGATCAGGGTACTCAGACTCTCGTATTGCTTCTTACTCATCTCTGTGTGACCCTGATGTTATATCACAGCTTAATATGTTGTCCAGAATGTAATGTGTTAGCATAGTAGCAAATACCAGAGAGAGTCACAAGATCAAATTAAACTCCATGCCACTGACAGATTTGATTTCAGGAGCGAATTTACAGCAGGGGATGGATATGTAGAGTCTAATTCTGAGGTCAATATGAATTTCAGAAGTGTAAGCTGGATCTTTAAAGACTGATGGGAATATATTAATATTTTTACATTTATTACATTAGCCATTTCTGCTAATAGTGAACATAATATATTGTTGTTTAAATGTAAAAGGGCAATCAACAGTCAGATCTAGCACAGACAGTCCTTAAACAGGTTATTTCTTTATCCAGATCTGAATGTTAATACTAGATCAGCCTTGTAGCTTGTTTGGACGTCAAGGAACAAAATCGTAACTAATTACGTTGTTTCTTTAAACATATATGTAACCCAGGGATCTACTTACTGTCTCTACTGTGGCTTGTACCAGTTTAAGCCTATCAGATTTTAACTCAATTTTAATTAAACCACTACAATTTCTTGCGTGGACAAAGTCAGTGAGAACAAGTGCAAGCTACTTGGAAGTAGTACGTGTAATTCTGTGGTGTGCGTTTCCTTGAATCAATGTTAGGAGACGTTCAGCACCTCCTATGCAAGGTACAAAGGAATGCATTTTCCTGGTGACATCTCTGTTGGTGAGAAGGTGAGTGGCCAATACAGGACTCTTGCCAGCTTGGAGAGGACGTGAAACCACAGGGGTCCATCAGGGGGTTTAACTCCTTTTAGAGGCAGCCAGACCTGGTAGGGGATGTCAAGAGAGGCAGGCAAAAAGCCACACCACCACCATCAATGACGGGGCAGAGCTCAGCCCCGCTTCTCTCAGAAATATCCTCGTTAGAGGACTGGTGATGCACAGTGGCCGAGCTGTGACGGAAATGCAGTGGGGGCCTCATTACTGCAGGACTAGCTGGTACCATACGAAGCAAATCCAGAAGCATTGGTTTTGGTCCTTACTGGGTAGTGTTACTCGGTCTGAAAAGAGCCACTGACTATGGCTGAAGTCAGAGCAGCATAAAGGCATGGGACGTGCTCCGCTCCTGGCTGCGGAACAAAGGCAGCGAGCCCTAAAGGGGATTTCAAAGGATTTGATTAAAAGTGTAGCCAGAATTGGAGTGTTTAAATGAGTTCAGACCTCTTCAGAGAGGCTGAAGCTGGAACTTCACTTCAAGAGTCCTGGCATTGCCAGGATAATGCTGAACACGATCTGCACACTGTGAAAACAGCATTAGTCTACTTAGCCTTTTCACTGTCCAAGCGTGGAAATGCAAAGAGCAGTGAAAAGTTAAAAAGCTGAAGGAACTCCTTTGAAATCTCAGGAGTGGGGTTCAGTTTGGATGTTAGCAAGAAAAATTCAGAGAGCTTTTTTTTTCTTTTTTTTGCTATAATAACACTTTACTCCCTGGAGCATTGGCTGAGAAACTCAAAACCCACCATTCATTCACTGACTGATTTCAACTTCTCAGAAACATTGCGTGACCGTCCCACCATCGCCCGGAGAGACCTGCAGGCCCTGTGAGCAGGAGGAAAGCTGGCTCTTCTCTCTGGCGGCTGGAGAGGGGAGCCTGAAGCCAGACTCCTGCAGGCTGCGTGCTGTCGGGACCAGGTCTCTACAGATCCCCTGGCCCAGACAGAGCAACTTTGAGTGGCGCGTTGGCTGCATTAGAGGACCTGCCTCCTTGTAAGGCGCTTTTTTGTCAAAGCTGGGGTGCCCAGTCTTAGTTGCAAAGCTGCAAGCAGTGAGGCCCTGGGAGCGGGAGCGTTTCCATGATAGGGGAGTTGCAGGGCTGCTGACTCACTGTGCAAGCCAGCGGCGCTGCTCTGCCATCCCTAGCGTGGAGGGGGAGGGAGATGGAGCCGCTGCAAACATTGGTTGAGAGATAAGGTCACCTAGTGCCTCCAGTCACCAAATGAAAGTAGCTGGGATTTTCACGATGTCGTTTGCCCACGCGGAGAAGAAAGAAACAAAACCCTTTACATGCTCTCCATGGATAGATCCCCTTCTTAACAGCCCTGACTTCATTCAGATGCCTGATTTAAAACCACGTGTATCAGGAAGGAGATTCAACAATTGATGAGCGTTGAGCTGGCCTGTTTTGATGCGCCAGGTGAAATTAGCCCACTGCCAGTTGTGCTTGGGCATGTGAGGTGTTCGGCACAGCATCCTCTGGTTTGTTAGGCATAGGTGTGCTCTCTTCCAGCAAGAGGTATCTCCCCCTCTCATCTCACGCTCTGGAACACTAACGCGTTATTGCGATCCCTGCGGTTAATTCTCCCCGGGCTTGAACTGTAAATGCCAAGGTGCTGTGACATTTGCCCTGCCAGGCGCAGCCCGTGCCAGGCAGTGGAGTGACTTCAGACAGGCGCAGGGGACCTCCCCAGACATTGCCACCTCCCTCTCTAAATGCAGGGTACCTTCCTGCAGCCTGCTGTGGCCGACACGACCACACCAGGAGCAAGTACTTTGGAAAAAGCAAACCACTAGGCCCTACCAAGACAACACTCTGTGGTGCATCCAGAGCCTGCAGGGAGGATGGGAGTGATAACAAAGCACAAATGACAAGCGTTAGTCACGTTGCTAATGAAGGGCTATAAGGCACTCGCGGACCCTGAATAAATGAAGGCTGCTCATGTGGATTTTCTGGCCCTGAAGTTAAAGAAACGTAAGAGACCTTGTTCTTAAAGGTTTCAGGTCAGGTTTTTTCTGTCAGAGGTGCATCTATTCAAGGTAACCGTGTACGGGAGCTCTTCAAAGTGAGCTTAAAATGAAGGGAGTTTGGAAATTCCTCTTCTTTTGCTTTTGAAAGTCATCCGCCAGGATGGCAACTGAGGATTTCCTCAAGCTGATCCTCCTGACGTTTTTAACTTCCCCATCATCTTCTCCCAGACTCTCAATTCTTGACCACATTCCTTCCCTGAGGTAAATGTAATGTCAGGGCTAATTATTTAAAAAGGAAATATTAGTGAACATCGTGTGAAGAATATGAGGTGACAGTCTTTTTGGTGCAGTGGGCACAGCTGCCTGGTTAGAGCACCCTGCCCAACATAACGCTCATGCTGTTTGCTTACTTTCTTTACAGACCCTTTGGTAGATGAGTTGCAGTGCTCCTTGCGTGGTTTGCAGTCCTCTGCCTGGCATTTTTTTGTGGCCCCCTTTATGCATTTCAAATCAGCCATCAAAAGGAGCCGCAGGAGAGCCTGGTGCAGACAGACAGGCTTGGGCTATCTTTTAGCCCAGCTGGACAAAATTAGGCTTGGGAAACTCTGGATCTTGGACAGGAGTAGAAAGAGCAGGGCAGATCACTATTTAAAAAGTGACAGATGCTTTGCCGTTGTGACCGCAGCTGGTTTGGCGACCACGTAGGAATGCTCTGCAGGCCACTGGTGTCCCACAGACCATGGTCTAAGAGCCGCTGTCTGCCATATGGATTTTTAATAACTTAGCCTTCGTGTTCTTTCAATCACTGAAATATTTAGCATCCTTTTACTGCTCTGCATTGGCCATTCTAGTTCAGGATCTCAGGAGTGCGAGGTTTGACTTTTCTCTCAACAATTTTCAGCGTTCGTAAGGAGCAAGTTGGTTTTTTTCTTTCAGACCAGAGGGATAGGCAGTCATTTCCCTTAATCTGCTTGTGGAAGTCCAGCTAGTGGTTTCATCTGTCTTGGAACAGGGGTCACTGATTCTTTTTCCCCTGTGGACATGTCATTGAATCAGGGGAGCAGTAGGGTGACCGTTCCCTGTGTTTATCCAGTGGGTTAGCAGCATTTTCAGGACTGGAGGAGGTAGGTACCAATGTGTCGATGACATGCAGGCCAGTGCAACCAAGCTTGCAACCAGAGACATTATTGCTTTCATCAGTTTGAGTCTTACAGGCCGTTCCATGAGTTCCAGGCACAGCACCAGCTTGCCCATACTCCGCTTGTATTAGTTTTCTCACAGTATTTCCGGTATACACCACCGTTGCTGGGCCATTTCTGGTTTATTCTGCTCTTTGAGGAATGGTTATGCCTTTGGAGGGCGGAATCTTTAGAGCACTTGACATCTCAGCATCCTGCTTATTCACAGACTCACAGAACAGCTGGAAGGAATCTCTGGACATCATGTGGTCCAATCCGCCTGCTCAGGTAGGGTTTCCTAGAGCCAGTTGTAGTCCTCTGCCTGGCATTTTTTGTGGCTCCCTTTATGCGTTTCATGACCTTGTCCAGATGGCTTCTGACTGGCTCCGAGGATGGAGACTCCACATCTGCTCCGGGCCTATGCCAGTCCTCAGTCACCCTTACAGTAAAAAAGTTTCCTGATTTTCAGAGGGAACCTCACGTGTTTCAGTGTGTGCCCATTGCATCTTGTCCTGTCAGTGGGCACCACTGCAAAGATCCTGGCTCCATCCCCTTTGCCCCCTCCTTTCAGTTATTTATATATATCGATGAGATCTTCCTGAGCCTTCTTTTCTTCAGGCTGAACAGTCCCAGCTCTCTTAGCCTTTCCTCATGGGTGAGATGCTCCAGTCCCATAATCACCTTCATGGTCCTTTATTGGATTATTTCCAGTATGCCTGTGTCTCTCTTGTACTGGGGAGCCCAAAACTGGGCATGTTACTCCAGGTGTGGCCCCAGCAGTGCTGAGTAGAGGGGAAGGACCACCTCCCTCAACCTGCTGGCAATACACCTCCTAATGCAGCCCAGGATACTACTGGCCGCCTTTGCCACAAGGGCACACTGCTGGTTCACAATGAACTTCAGGACCCCCAGGTCGTCTTCTGCCAAGCTGCTTTCCAGCCAGGCAGCCCCCAGCATGTGGTTGTTTCTCCCAGGTGCAGTTTCAGTCTCATTCAGTACATTCACCTGCACCAGGATAAAAATATTCAGTGTGTAAGAAATAAGTATTCATCAGTTGCTCATCCTCCACTATGATGTTGTCCCCAGTAAAGGTCACAAAGCAAAGAGAAATGGTTGCTGGTACCCACGGCCACCAGCGCCCAGCATCCCACGCAAGGCTGCGGTCTGGCAGGGTACTCCTCAGGAGCTGTGGGAGAACATCAGCTCTGAATCGCACCGGTAGGGTTTCAGGACTACATCTGAAGCTCTGGGCTTGGCTGATGGGGCGCAGGACAGGTGAAGAAGGCAGTGTGCAGATCAGGCCTCTGCTTTCACAGCTTTGAGCTCTATTTCCTTCTGTTTCTCAAAGCCAGTCTAGTGCTTTTCCTAGGAAATCACTTATGTATCCACCTTCCACGTAGCCACAAGCTTCCTGAACCTGCCCTTTCCCTTTGCTTTTGTCCCTTCCATTGCAGTGCTGCTACCAAGCAAAGTCAACTCCCGCCTGTAGCTGCAGAGCTCTGCGCTTGGGACCACGACAGATCTTTATGAAGAAACAATTTTATATCCAGCTAGAAAATGACAATACCAACCCAGATAACACCCACTAAGAGTCCAAGCACAGCCTCATGAAGTGAGGAGAGGTTGAGCAGAACCTCCCACCACTTCCCCTGAAGGCTGATTTTTACCCCTTAGCCCAGGTGGGAGCAGGCAGGATCTGTCCTAACTGGTGCCAGCTGGGGAGAGATCAAGTTCTGCCTGGTCCAGCCCTCCCTTCCCATGCCACAGTGGTAACACAGGCAGCCGTGGTGGCGTAGGCACCAGCTAGGTCCTGATGTCAAGGAGACCCTTCATCCAGGGCCGGCAGGGGCTTTGCGTACTCTACTGAGCAGTCTGGAGGAGCTACGGCCAAAACTCTCAAGCAGATGTAGCAAGACTGTAAATGCGAAGAGGATCCGGAGCTGTGTCTGTCCAGCATCTTGGGGGTGGTTGGGGTGCGGGGAGGATAAAACCTCTGGTTTAGGTCTTTGATTCTGGACATGCCTGTGCTGTGACTGCAGCTTGTAGAGGGAGACCTGAGGGTTTTAAAACAGTTGCAGTAGCTTGGAGAGCAATACAGTAAATTAATTTTTCCTCAGATTCGCAGGTAGCTTTTAGTCTGTGAGGAGCTCTGTGCTGCTGCGGCTGTGTTATTAGCAGCCCCAATCTAGCTGGTGATGGCCAGCATGAGTAGCTTGACACCACCTATAGTTATAGCAGTGATTGCAGTACAGATGCAGCCCTCAGCATGCAAGCCTGAAAATATTGGCCAGTCTACCCATATGTAAATCTCAGTGCATATATTTATTTGTGTCAAGAACTAAATTAAATAAAAACGAATGGCTTGCCAGGACTATAAAAATGTCAGGTCTTCAGCTGAGCCCCATCTCTGCAAGAGCATTTGAAATATTGCCTGTATATTGGAGGGGATTAGAGCCAAATGAGAAGATACCAGACAGAGCAATAAACTCAGCCTTGCAGCCTGTTGTGTCAGGGCTTAGGAGAAAACAGACTGCAGGTCTGCCTTGCGACAAACAGAAGTTGCTCTTAGGCTCCTTGGGTGTGTGCAGGAGCGGACACAACTTCACCACATTTATGTGAGGTTTTTCTCCCTCCCGTTGAGCTTAACAGACAGAGTCTCTTTCATGAGTTCATGCTCAGCTTCTTCAGAAAATAATGTTAAAGCAGGGGTTGGTTTCTACCATGGGGTGGGAAGTGAGCATGGCGCGCTAGCAGTAAAGTACAAGCCCTCAGGAGCATCATCGTCAGGGCTTCAAGCTAACGATTTTCCTTTGGACAATTTAGATATATGGTGCACCTTTTGATCTGAGCGGTTAGATGGACAAACAAAACCAAAAAGGACAAAAGCAAACCTTCCCCTTGGTCCCTAGCCCTGGGATTGAGCTGGCTGGGACCATGGTGAGAGAGAACATGGTGAGAGCCAGATATTTGCAGAGACCAAATCCTGTTTCTCACTCAGCCTGTAGGTTTTCTGCTGTTGCTGTTTCAGTCTTTGCCTGGTGTTTCCTCCTCTTCCATCACAGAGGTTGTTTTTCCTTCCCTTTCACAAAACTGTAGCTAACAGAGCTCTTCTGTCCATAGATTTTTTCATTTTGGGTAATAAGACCAGGCTGAGTTTAGGCATCATCTCTTAGCTACCTTATGCAGAAGATAAGCTTTTATCCAAGACACACGCTACAAACCTGTCACCTTTGGTACTCCTGGCAGGCTGTTCTCCAGAGGTGATCAGGACTCAGATGAGAGAATCACTTGCGTGAGAGATGCAGACCAAAGTCACTTGTTAAGCATGCTTTAACTGAAGCTTAATCTCTAGCTCATTCTCTAAAATCCAGAGTATTAACAAAAAAAAAAAGTGCAATGATTTTATTGTCCCGCTTTCCTCTCCTGTTGCCTGACCCAAATGTAACAACAGCCTGCAAGGAGAGTGTAATCTACTACAGACTTCCCTTTGCAGCCAGCACACCAGATTGTGTGCCTATTCATAAGACAAAATTACATAAAAAAGTACTTCTCTCTCTTTTTGGGTGTAGTCTTGTCTTAAATGCCTTGAAAATCAAGCTAAATACAAGGCAAGCTTGACGACTCCTTGCCTACCTGTTACTGGTGTTTGAAGAGGAGTAAAGTAGTAGAAGTGTATTTGCGAGTAGTTCAAAACCATAGCATGTTCTCCAAGCCTTGGCCCTAGCTCTGAATGCTCTCTCTGGGCTCCAGACAAGAAGCAGGCTGCCTAGTTCTCAGCTGGTAGGTTTAAAGACGTGCCTGTTGAATAAGTCCAGCTCCAACTCTGGTGGTCCTGGCTACACTGGGTTTGTTCCCTGGAGCCAACGTGGCCCTGCTCCGAGGGGTTCATCCCTGATGGGCTAGTGCAGCCATGGGGAGCTGTGCACAATTCTGCTTTATGGTTTCAGTTGCTGAAATTTCTCTGGACAATCTGGTTGGAGGCATCAGACCCTGGCAGGGTTCAGCAATCATTTTCCATCCCTAGCTGCCATCTACAGGAGCCCTTGTCTAGGGGAAGGTTGTCTTCTGCCATGGAAACCACAGGAGCTCTGTGGTGCCTGCTGGGCACCATGGGTGGGAGCCACAGCTCCTGCTTTAGTGTTCTTCCTTTGGTTCCCATCTCATTGGCGTGCTGCAAGGATAAACGTGTGAAAGTGTGTGAGACATTAGGACGTTAAAGGTACTGTAAGAGACCAGATTGCTTGAAATGGCTGTGGTCTTCCTATTCACAGCAAGCCTGTAAGCTCTGCCAGCAAGCCTCATAACCGGTAACAAGCAGAGGTCTAAGGGTGGGTGGCTGGGTTTTGTCATTCTTAACAGATCTGCTGACTTTCTGGTTTGTGAGAGCTGGGGCCACAGCAGGGCTCCCGATGGGACTAAGGAGCCGAGCCAAGCCCAGCTTTTGTTTGGGTTATGTGCCATGTGTCCCTCCCTCGGTGTCATGCTGCAGGCCACCGTCCTGCCAGCAGAGAGAGAAGGTGCTGGCAGCCGAGCTTGTCCCCTCTTGACAGCTTCGTCCCTGTTACGGGCAGTTCTCTGCCTGCCTCAGTGCTGCTGGCTGGTCCCGCACTGGTCCTCCTGGGGATCCAGAGAGCCTGCACAGAAACTGCTGGGAGCAGAGCTGGGAAGAGAAGGAAAAAGGGACCACTGTGCAGGAAGACCGCCCTGCTAAAAGCAGGAAAAATCCTGGAAAGAGAGAGAATATAGAAAAGCATGGAGGTTGTCTGAGGCCAGGTGGCTGAGCTGCTGGGTGAGGTGGAAACCTGCCAGAGTTCTCTGCCTCACTGTGAGGTGTGAAAGCAACCCACGTGCAAAGCCTGCGAGAGTTGCTTTGGAGCCAAAAAAGGCGTTATCTTCTTTTGTATTTGTAGTAAAGCAAGATTTCCAGTCTGTCTGGGAATGACAGTGATCAGCAGCGTGGCTGGAGGAGGGCAGCAGGAGAGGTGGTGCTTTGGGATGCCCCCTCCAGGGCACCTTCTCTGCTCCTGTTCTCCAGGGTCGGGCGCTCGCCTCTGCAGGGGAGCCTCTGATGGCTTACATGGTTCTGGTTCTTGCGGCATGACTGATCGTCTCCAAACGTACTATGCTTTTCTTACGTCCTTGGTAGACTTGCCTGGACTCTTGCTTTCAAAGAGACTGGGAGCACCTTTGTAGTTACTAAAAGGTAGCGCCTACCCTTGCTGTGACACCGAGGTCAGTTTTTACAGGAGCTTTGCTCAGTCCTGGTGAGGACTCAAGAGACGTTCAAGAACAGTCTGAAGAGTTTGGTCTGTTGTTAAGTTCCGTGTCTTGCCATTTCCTGTAAGTTAGTTTGTTTCACCAGGATGTATGATCTTGTGTAGCAAGGCGGGTGATTATAGGGCAAATTATCTCTCTGCGTGCTGCCTTCGCTATGACTGGAGCTACAAATATGGTGCAACAATGGTGGAATACATTGTCGCAGCAAGTATTTTAGGTTCCATCTTAGATTGTCTGAAGCCAGAGCCCTGGGTGGAGAGCTGAAGTGTTTCCAGAAGATGATGAGGATGCCAGCTTGATTGCTTTCTTACTTTTAAGTAAAAAGTTAATTAGCTATTTATGTTGTTGCAAACTGATGGCCTAAGGATACGAGAGCAGCAAATTCTCTAGGGAGAGGAAGTATGAGCCTGGCTGATTGGTGTGAGTTCCCAGGAAAAGGCAATTTGAGGCAACGCAAACCTTTTTACAGGCTTAAACAGAAATCCCAGATTTGAAACTGAGTACGTTCTGGGCACAAATCCCTTATGCTCAGCAGCTCATACAGCAATATTAGTTGAGCTAGTAAAGCATATTACCTCTCCTTAAAAACCTTGCTTCTATTTATTTATGCATTTCAAGTGTTCTCTCCCCCATAATATTGAAGCATTCTGAAATATGAATGCAATCATGCTTACGACGCGTTTCAGAGGCACAGGAGTGCTCGTTCCCATTTTATAAGCGGGGAAAGAAGTGACTTTCTTGAAGTCACAAAGGGGAACACTGGCAGAGGCAGAGCAAGGACCGCATGGTGGCATCTCCAGTGCCATGATTGCTCTGACTGGTAAATCTAGGTTAAGCTAAGGAGCTTGAAATGGAAGAGGCCTGCGCTCTTGCTATGTGTCATTCGTAATTTAACTCCGCATTATGGAGAATGATGTTGGATTGTGCTGTAATTTTAAACCGAACTTGGCCTTCATCTGGGTGAAGGTGTGGACATGGCTGACTTCCCCATTCCCTACCAGTGCTGCGCTCCAGCATCCCAGGCACCTCCTTTGATCAAGGAGATGCTGCGCCAGCTCCTCCCTCGCGTCAGCATCTGTCACTCTGGAGAAGAGCCTTGATGTTCACTCATTTGTTTAAGAACTCAGTGGCATAATGAGTTTTGGTTTTGAATTGCATTGCTTTACAAAGCAAAATGACTGTCGGGGCCTATTTCATGTCAAAAGCTATTTTAAATAGAGCTCACAAAAGGAAAAGAGAAAAATCTTGAGGAAATGTGACCACCGTGGTTGAGACTACAGTTTCGTGAGAAAGCAGGTTTGTATGAGCTAACCTGTCCATCCATCAGCTTTCCAAAGAGGAGACCAGAGCGAGCTTCAGAGACCGGCTTTAGAGCTTGAGCCTGGTGCCACAGAGGCTGGGAGGTCCCGTCAGCCCCTCTGTGTGCAGGTTTGGGGGAGACGGTGAGGCTGCAGCCAAGCAGCCTCGTGGCATGAGAAGCAGGAAGGAAGGAAGGGAGGGAGATGGCTCAACAGGCAGCATTTTCTTTCCAGCTTGGCAACCACGGGTGGTCAGGACCAGGGCTGCTGCAGTGCTGGAGACATCACTGCATTAGCAAGCGGCAGTCATCAGTTTTCGGCGTGGTAATGACATTTTATGTTCCTAAATTTCCCCTTTGTCTTCGGCATCTTTGTTTGTGGCATGGGGTTTTGGTGTTGTGTGCAGTTTAACACGCACCACGTTTCATCCTAGGAGCAGGCACTTTCCACGGGGCAGAGAGATGATTTTCTGTTCTAGTTTGTGAAGTGCTTCATGCGGTGTTTCAACAGGCTTACAACAGGCTGCGAACCTGGTTTAGCAGGAGAGGCATAACTGATGGGCCCTAATGTATACAAAACCAGCTCATGTGAGGGTTAGGTGCCTCCAAGTGCTGACTTTTCACATCAACAGGAATGGCTCGTTCTGGAGAAGGGTACTGGGCAGATTGCTCTGAATTGAGTGATGCCTGAATATGAGGAGCTAAGCTGGAAGAAGTAGGAAGTAGTGAGTTTGTTTTTAACATTCGAATGGGTGGGTTTCAAACCAGGTTAGGGTGTCTAGCTAGGGCACTTGATTTTAGGTGTGCCTTATTTGAGAGGCACTTAGTTTTGGCTAAAATTTTCGATAACAAGCTGCAATTCTGAGTGCCTTGACTTTTTGTGTGCCCAGTGCCAAATACCTGAATTTGAGGGGAGGCTGGCTATTCCCTTTTCCCATAAAATTTTTCCATGCCTCAGTCTCTCATCAGTGAAATGAAAATGTTAATGTTTACCTTTATTTTTTGAGTTGCTTCTATTCTTTTTGGTCCTTTGATAGAAAGCAATGTCCCAGTACAAGGTGGTGTATCACTCTATAAATGAAATAAGAAGAAATTCCTGAAAAAAAGCTGCAATTTGGAAAAACATTGTACCTTTATAAGGGAGACATGAGCTTTGATCTGTGACCCTGTGAGCATTTTCCAGCACAGCTGTCACCCTCTGAATAGAAAACTTAACCAGCTAGTAAGAGGCTAGCTTTTCTGAGGCACTTTCCGCATGTCACAGAAATAATCCGTGGATCCCTACACACCCATCAGCCACAGGACATCTCCTGCTCATCCGATACTTACAGCTATGCACACCAAAGTGGGATTTTGGCCAGCACGCATCCTTACTCTTACAGGCAGTGTAGGAGGATCGGTATGGAGAACAGGAGGCAATACCCTCAGTTTTATTCTTCTTTGAAAGCCAGGCTTACAACATCTTTTTACCCCAGATTTTTCATCAGATGTGGGGGTTTTTATATTCGAGTTTTTTATTCCACCCCGCCCCGGCACAGAGGATATAATCCATGAAACATCAGCCAACGTCACTTCCTCCGTGACCTTAGCTGTCCTCAGGTCTCCTGGCTCTGTGTCGGCCAGTTCTGCCACCGTATTTTGCGAGCTCTGGCAGGAGCCCATTTTTACTGAAAAGGATCTTTATAGTATTGGTAGACTGAAACAGGCTCCTTGATTTATCGCTATTTTAACATTTTTGCCTGTGGGTGATTGAGTTTAATTAAGGCTGACTAGTAAATATTTATCCTTGTGACAGAAATAGGTCCAGGTTTGTCTGTTAAAAATACTACACATCTTGCCTCTTTGGCTGCAGCTAACTGAACCGAATACTTGGCAATTTGATTAATACCAGCAAGGAAAAAACCTCAAACCTCACCGCCGCAAGCTTTTAACCGTGCAGCTCTCCCCACACCGAGGAGCACCTCTGCCCCCAAGCATCCCTGTCCCCTGCATCCCGGTCCTTGCCGAAGTGAAGCCCGTTGCCATGGAAGCCTCATTAAATCTGCATTTCGCTGGGGCTGCAGGGGCTGCAGCTGTATTTTTAGCTGGCGGTGGTTGCATAAGGGGGGCAGGATTTATGTCTTGCCTTGATGGAAGCCTGCCAGGAACCACCACCAGCCAAAAGATATGTCCCACTTGGGAAAGCTCTCTTGGGCCGGGCAGCCTTTGGCAGCCCCCGTGTTGGTAGGGCTGAGCGCAGGGGGTTACGCAGCAAATGGAGCTGGTCTTAGTGGCCAAGGAAGCTTTTGGGTGGTGGCATAGTTCTGCCAAGCACCTGGGGCTCCAAAGAATGAGGTCTCTTTAGATTAGACTAAAGATAACAAATCTCTCTCGACCTGAGCAAAACCTTAACACCTGGAGGGGTAGGAAGAAACTCATCTGAGCTCAGCTGAAGGGCAGCACTGCACTTGTAGTCATGAATATTTTGGGGGAATCGATGCCATGTATAAACGCATAGCCCTCAAAAAGAAGGAAGCAGAGCTAGGTGGTGTCATAGATGCTCAGGGTGAAGCCAATCTTGGGTGCAGTTTTGCAAAAATTCCAGTTTTGGAAGGACTGAATTTGAGCCCTTGAGATGCAAGGCACCGAAGGATTTGAAATCTGCACTTACTGTAAAAAAACACCCGCCATCCCCCAAATCACCCCACATGTTTGCTCTTGGTCAATTCAAATCAGATTTGCTGGCAGTGGAAGACGAAAAAGGAGGTTTTAATGTCTCAGCACTATCAGGATTTCTTGGCTGAAAACATGGGGCTGGGCCCTCTCTCTCTCAGTACTGAATCCCAGCAGTGCTAAACGCTCCAAAACCCAGATTTTATCCTGAATTACTCCTGGGCAGTCTTTCAGTCTTGGGTAGGTCTCACAGATGGCCAGGAGAGCCTTGTTTAGCCTGCAAAACTGTTATTATTTGTGCTGAGGCATGAGAAGCAAAGACTCTGGCTAGACTGTAAACTAATAACTCTTGTCTCTAATAAAAGCCATCTCTTTCTTTGGAGGCTGTGAAAATTTGATCTGGAGCAGTTGGGCTAAAATTAAAATAGAGCCCAACACTGCAATCCTGTACAGTCACGCTTTGTCAGAGCAGAGTCATATGCGAAGCTCCAAGGGCTAGTAGGGACTGTTACTATCATTGCTTTTTAAAGAGACGGCAATATCATTAGAAGCTTTTTTTTCCTCCTTTTCCCACAGTCACAGATCGCCAAATGTCTGTCTCTGCAGGGAGCACCTACTGGTAAATAAACATTACAAATAGAACAACCAAAAAAACGCCCAACCCAGGATTATTTCTAGTTTGGTGGAAGTGGGATGTGACCTGGTTCTCTGTAGGTGAGTGTGCCTGACAAAGACAGCTTTTGCAGCTGCAGGCTATCTCTGTTGTAGACCATCTCTAAGTTCTCCATGGGGAGTTATTGCCAGCTTCAAGGCTGGCTCTGCAGACCCTCCTCAACATTAGGACCGCGAAAAAGTCAGTGCCTGTGGTTTGCAGGCGTTCACTGGCTCTCCTCTAGCAACGCAGGATGCGTGACGCGCCTTCAGTCTTGCTATGAGAGTAGGGCAAGTGGTATTTTGCCCAGGCAGCCTCATTTCTCTTACTCCAGCGTCATGGTTTTGAGTGTTGAGTAGCTTGAGTTGAAGTAGGATGCTAGACTACTTCAGAAAGCCCTAAGTGTCGTCTTCTGGCTCTTGCTCAGGCCCTGACTCTGGATTCAAAGACCTAAGCTGGTGAGAAGCCTCCTTGGCAGTGCCCACCCACCCAGGAGGGCACGCATGGGGTAGGGACCTGACAGGCGCAGGACGCTTCTTGTTCTGCTTTGTGCAGCCTCTGTGCACCAGTGATGCTACTGCAAATGGGTCACGGGACAGAAATAGGTTGCTGTGCTCCAGCATGGAGCCAGTGCTGTGCTGCTCCGGCGGCAGCCTCACGTGCTACGGGTGTTCCCTGGCAGTGGGAAGGCCGGGTGAGTGGCCGGGAAGCAACCAGGGGGGTGCTCTCACTCACGTGTTTTATTCCCAGCTGCTCCAGCTGATTGCTGCCTATGAAGCCAAGCAAGTCTTTGATATCCTCTCAGCTTCAGCTCTACTTCTGGAAAGCAAAGATAAGTGCAGCCTGCCCACAGGTGCGAAGCCAGGGGAGAACCTCAGACCAACGAGGCGCATGTTCAGATCCAGCTGGTGGGAGATCAGCATCGGTTTTGGGGGGGCTTTTAGCATTTAGAGTTTATCTTTCAGCATAACTTTTACTCCAATGCCTTTCTGGGGTAGCTGAGGAAGCCGGGGGGAGCGTTGTGGCAGGGAGCAGAGCTAGGGACAGCATCTGAAGAATAGAATAAGCCACTCATAAACACAGACAGAAACTCCAGTAAACAGACAGACAGAGCAGAAGGCTCCCACTGCTGACAGTTTCCTCGGCATATAGCAGTTTCCTTTTAAGAGCACTGACGCTCACTGCAGGGCACGTGTGAAGCGAGCTGGAAGAAAGCAGAGGCTGGAGCGGGGAGGGAGCGATGGTCAGGCACCAATAGCATTGCAACCCAATTACGTTCCGGCTGGGAAGAGAGCTGGGATGGGACCTTCTTTCAGAAAAAAAAAAATCAGCTTCAAAAAACCATCAAGGACACCTTTTCCCTTTTCTTCAGAAGCTCTTTATCTTGGGATTTCAAGTCCTGAGAAGTCTTCTAGGTCCCGTAATGGGAAAGACTCTTGATAGGGTCAGGGAGTTACATTTTTAAGGTGAGAGGGCTAGGAGGGCAAAGGAGTAGCTCATTAGACAGCAGACCCTCCTCTGAAACTGCAAGGGATTTGTCGTAGAGTTCTTCATGAGATTTTAGCCTTCAGAGCCGTTGTGTCATGTTACTACACCCCCAGGGACGTGTTTGCTGATGCTGGAGTGAAGGATGCTGCACTGACCACCAAGCTGGGTGGAAGACCAGGGCCGGGAGAATGATTCATTTTCGTTATCGGGTTACGTTTGTAACCAGATGGTGAGAAGGGTGCGACACCAGCCTGCAAACGCAACATTCAGTGGGAGTTTGAAAGGGCTTACACCAAAGTGCCTCAGGAGTATGGCTGGGCTTTGTCAGGACAGGTTGAGTCAAGCAGTTCTTCAGCAGTGCCATCAAAGATTGAAAGGGAGAAGACAGAGCATTGAAGGTGTCGAAGGAGTTGCAAAAGGAGAATTTAGACAGCAAGAAGGTGAATAAGAGTTGAGGAGCACGTTGGGATGAGGGTAGGGCTAGCTCTTGGGATGGGTGGAGGGCCTTGGCACTAATTCTTGCCACGAGGCAGAGAAGGCAGGAGGAGACTCCTGTCTGTCAGCTGGAGACTCCAGGAGGAGTTCAAGCGGTCTCTGATGTGGGTTGGTCAGCAGGCTTGGCCGGAAACGCTTCCCACAAAGCTGGATCCACATGTGAAGGCTGAGATGGGACCAAGCGTTAGGGTGGAAATTATAGCACTAAGATGATAGAGGACTACGTTGATTAAAGGAGACACTCTTGGGTGGGTGAGGGCCGTGCAGGCTGTGGTCTGTTAGGTCTATTCGATGTGGTCATGCCAGCATGCAGCACTTGTTCCCGTCTCTGGCTGAGCCAGGCTGTCCTGCAGCTGGACCGGCTGCGGGGATACAGGAGGGCTTCCAGCAGCCTCTCTGAGTTGAAGCGGGGTCATCTGCAAAATCAAGCAAGGCTTGAAGGTTGCCCTGCTCCTAGATTTAACCCTTCTGAAGCCCTCTTCTTTGCTGCAAAGCTGACTGATGACATTATTTTTGTTTGGTTTATGAACAAGGAGGTGGCTTTTTTATGGTCCAAAGCTCTGGATTCTGGAAGTACAAGCCCTGCAGGGCTGGCCTCCTCCTGGGAACCTGCAGCTCCTCCCAAGGCATTAGCTCCTGGAAGCTAATGAATGGTCCCATTTGGTTTTTTAAGTGTGTTTTAATAGGTAAGAAATAGAATGAAAACAGTCCCAAAGAAATGAAATGGTGTAACTGAGTATCCTCTACCCTACTTCCAGTGCTACAGAACAGAAGAGAACAGCCAGCTTGGTCAAATGCACAGGGCCTTGGATAAAGATGCAATACCTTGGCTCTGTGTAAATGGTTGGATGTGCAACTTCGGCGTTGCTGTGGCAAGTCGGTGTGCTGCACCTTGTCTTGGTCACAAGAAAGCTGTGACCGGAGCCAAAGCACCTCCAGCTCCTTTTGTTCATATACAATAATTGTATCTGCAGCGTGCAGAGCAGCCTCGTTTCAGGCTGGCAGCTGCACAGCGTTGTTTGCAGCTCATTAATTTTCTACAGATTGCTGCCTTGCTGCTCCGTTGAATGTAGCGCAGCTCCGATGGCTGGGCTGAACACAGCCCTGCTGAGCTGAAAGCATCGCCTGCGTGTGTGTGTGGTAAGAGCAGGGCGAGGCGGGGGAAAGAGGGACTCGTGAGGCTGATGTCTGGAGAGGTTTGCGATGGGAAAGTTTGCTTTGCTCCCCCCTGATTTTGATGTGCTTTGAGCACCAAAATCTAGGGATGCTGTCACGTGTAGGAGCCAGAAAGGAGGTCTAAGCAGGCGTGGGGTGTTGAAATACGGCTGCTCCCAGGCTGGGAAGTGGGGGGACTATTCTGGCCTTTCTTTGAAAGACAAATTTCATTGCAAACGCATTAAGTGCAGGACAGCGAGTCGTGACGACAGCCACATTAAGAGAAGCCGTTGGTCTTTGCCTACGTTGTCTGTGCTTGAAAGAGCAGCTTTGTGGACAGTATGTGTGAATCTCTGCTGGCACATCTGGGCTGTGCCTGCAGCTGTTGCTAGCCTGAGGATGTGGATGTGTCGTGGGGGAGATCGAGGGTCTCTAATCCCTGCTAGCAGCAGCCGCCTTCGCTCCCACCACAGCCTGGCTCCCATGGCAGTAGCATCAGCAAGCTGAGGTCTCCGTGGCTGTCAGCCTCCCCTCCTGTGCTGGATGCCTCATCTGCAGTGTGCCGGCATGTCCCCTGCCAGCGCTGCTGGGGAGCCTTGGGCAGCTCTGTCCCCAGCTGTGGCTCCCTGTCTGAGACAAAGCCGCCGCAGCTATGCCGGGAGCCGGACGAGTACAGAGTTAATATGAGTTTGTGAAGCAGCACGGCAGCATTAGGACTTAAGTGGAGCTCCCAGAGGGCTGCTTTTGGCACTCAGGCAGCAGTGGCTCGCGTGCCTCTGCTGGGATGCAACGTGGCAGTGCGGGTTTGGTTTTGGGCACCCCACATCAGGAGATTTTCCAAATCCATCGGGAGTTCAGAGAATTGAATTTTGAAGAGAGATCAAAGAAGTTGTGCAGAGATCAGCTGAGCTACAGCCAACAGCAGGTGGCATGCAGCCCTCCAGAGCTGTGCCCAGAGAGGAGGACGTGGGCTGTTGTCCTCAGGAGGTCCAGGGGTGGATGACCTGAGGGTGGAAGTGGTTATCAGCAATCACAGGAGTGCTGAGCTGAGGCAGGGATCGGTGTTCAGCACGTGCCCCGAGGTGGTGAGCTCAGGTCGATGGGGGCATGTTCTCCCAAAACAGCAGTGCCCAAAGGCCAGCCGCTTGAGCCTCTTCAAACCTGCCGTGACAAAGCACTGAGTGATGCTTGGCAGGGCCACGCCATCGGGCAGTGCCGGGGACTCGTTTCTGCTAACAACCTTCAGCAATTTTTGCCCTACGATGAATTTAAAGCGTTTCTGGGCTGGTGAGGGTTGTTTTGAATTTCACTTCTCATTCCTCAACTTCCTCTCCCCCTCTGTCTCCACCTTCTCATCCTTGCCAGCATCTCCATGGCAACTTTGTTGCTGGAGAATAGAGAAGATCTCTAAATATAGCTTCCAAATCTCCATGCCTTCAGCAAAAAGTCTAAAACCAGGGGCGATGGCTTGAAGCACTGGGCTGCTAATACCAGCCAGTGACAAAGAGTCTTGCAGGTGGGATCTGGGAGCACCATGGTGGGATCGGGGTCACTTCCAGCTGAATGCCAGTTTTGTGTTTGCTCAGGGCATCTCAAGGGGCATTGAGGTAGTCCAGTCTACCCGCTCCTGTCCACGGTGCTCCCACTCTTGCACCCTGTCAGGTTTTGGAGCCATTCTCTAGAGCAAACGAAAGCGTCTCCGGTACTTCATTTGGCCGTCAACATCCATGATGGGTTTTGACATCGTAGGCTTTTGTGGCAGCGTGTTAGATTAAGCTGGAAGCAGGAAAATTCAAAGACCTTTTGTGAGGAAGAAATTATTCTCCTTCCTTCTTTGTCCACCTTCTACTTTTTCTTAAATTTTGTCCTGTGTCACCACAGTGGGGTTGTGGCTGAGGTTTTGCTTCTTTTAAAGTTCCTTTCTGAGGGAAAAAGGGCACGGCATCTTCACAGTGAAGCTGTTCCCCTGGGAACCTGCCCAAGATAGGAGAGAAATGTCAGCGCGCAGGGCCCTGGCACTGCCTTGCACCTACACCAGACTGATACCCACCAGAACTGTCTGATTTCATGGGCCGCCAAGTTGAATTATTACTTGTACAAGACAAGTGCTTATTGTACAGACCTCAACGAATAGCTCCACAGGCTGTCGAGACTTTGTCTGCTCTCCTCTGGCCCTGAAGCATCAAGTCTTGTAGGGTCAGCGAGAAAAAGCTGACCTGCAGCAGGCCAAGCAAGGGCCTGCTGCTGTCTGTACACACAGCTTCATGGTCGAAGCCAACAGTCTGGAAGGTGATGCACAGATCAGCCTAGGTTTCTTTTTTTTAAGAGGCACTTATAGATTATAGCGGAACCTGAAAATGTTTAATAGAAAAAAATAGCCTTATTACACTGAATAAAGGAAAAAAAAACCTGTGGAGCTGGGCTATTATGCTCGTACAACCCAACTTAAATATCTCAACTCAGTTGATCAGCAGCCTGGACTAAGCTGAGGGAAAGGGAGTTTAAGGAACTGTGGTTTTCCCCTCTTTGCAGAAACTCTTAAATCCAAATTGTGGCGCCTTTCCTTGAAGAACTGTCTGTATTTGAGCGTTTTATCGTGTTTGAACAAAGTGAAATACAGAATGCTTTGGAAACTTGCTTGTGTGGCAGGGCTGGCTGCGTTAAGGAAACTCCCCGAGCATTTTTTTGTGCTTCCCTACTGTGCCTTTTCCAGCTCTTCAGGGCTTCTAAGTTGAGCGTGAGGCATTTGCCGTTTGCTAGCTCCAGTGCTGATCCCCGTGGCTGACACATGCGGATACACCGCATCTCTTGTGTTGCCCTGAGTAACATAGCACGGACTTAAGGATTTTTTTTGTGAGGCATGACAGTGCTTAATGGACTCACCTGCCTGCAGCTTAGCAGCTCTGGTTTCTTGTTGCTGGTGCAGTGGTTTGCACCGGTACAAAGTAGGTGTGAAACACCGTTATGTGAAGTTGACAGCATTTGATGTCACTTTGCAAGGTTGCGTGGCAGTGGGAAGTGAGGGCTGGGTTGCTGTGGCAGGAAACAAGCATGAATTGAAAAGTGAAGCTGACCACAAGCACAACGTGACCCCTTTAGTTTTGCCATCCAGGATGGATAACAGGCAATTTTTTTTTTTTACCAGCTATCTCCATACATCTTTTACTGGTAACACTTTGAAGTTTTCTGACACAAGTAAAGGCTTAGTCTTAGCTTTAGTCTTGGCTATGTCCCTTTAATTGTCTTGTGTCAGCTACTAAAGCATTTTCAATAGTTCTAATTGAAACATGAGCGAATTTACTAATTAGCCAAGATTACATGGGGAATACACAAAGGGAAGTTGCCTTTCTGTGTCAATATTTCCTCCTTTATCCCTTATGAAGACCTGGTGCGACGTGACCAAACTGCACCACCAACAGCCAGCCAGCCAGCCAGCCAGAGCTCCTGAGCTCCCAGCGATTCCGAGCAGAGTCCCATGCAGTCCCAAGGAGATGGGCATGGAGGGGCATGCAGGGTTTTGGACTAGGCTCCTGGTCTCTGCCTCGTGGTACAGCCACTTGGCACAGCATATTCCTCAGCGGACCGTTTCCCCACTCCCTGTGACCTGCTGTAGTGGAGATGGATGTTTCTGGCCCCGGCCCTCGCAAGAATGGAGCGGAGGTGCCCCCATGCGCTGCAAGCATGGCAGGCGTAGGGACATGCAGGAGGACTCTGGGTCACCTGGACAAGTCCCAGCCCCTGCCTGTGTGGGGAGGGACAGCAGGGGCATAGGGAGCCCTCCTGCCTGTGTGTGCCAGGAGACAGTGCCAAAGGCTTCTCCCCTCTCCTCCACCAAGCAAGTTGTCAGTCTGGATGGACATTATGAAGGGCTTTCTAGGAGCAAAGAGTTGAACTATAGGGAAAGAAACAATCCTCCCCCAAGAAGTTTTCAAAAACCAGTTGGGCAACCACCTACCCTGCCAGGAATGGCTTGGTGGGACTGGACCTGCCAAGAAACAGGGTGATAGCTGAGTGCTAGCCGTTGCTTCCAGCCCTGTTTTCTGAGGTCTTTTGGTTCCCTAATGGCATAAAGGAAATTTGGCAGGGAAGAGGGAGGTGCCCTAGAGAAATGCACAGCTCCCTTCAAATGAGAACTGAATCAGATGAAGCAGAATGAGTTGATACTCACTTGAACAAGTGATGCTTCCACCATCACTTCAAGCTCTCTCTGCTCTCTACCCTCACCCTCCTTATGGCTGTGTCGCTGTAACATCTTCCTCATTAGGAGTTCAGAGCAAGTAGGGACTCTCCACTATCAAATCCCTGTGAGAAATAAGGATCACAGCCACTGCATGGATATAGAAACTGAAGCACAGAAATACCAAGTGACTTGCTTGGATGGCTTCAGGCTTGCCTGGAGAAATACACAGGTATTCTATGTGTAGAACAGAACATGGCGATTAGCACTGCAGAGAACCCTATTTTAGTGGTAAGGTGATCGTTATCTCATAGGCCATCTTGAAGACAAAAGAGGAAAAAACCACATTTCTGGGGGTGCTTCTGTCTATGATGCTTTACAGGCAACTGGTCCAGTAGTGAGTTGGTCTGGGCTGTTCCCCGTGTGCTTGCTGCACAGAGTAGGATGGCTCTTGCACAGCTGCTCTTCCAAGGTCCTCGTGAATGACACAGCCAGTTCCTGGAAACTGGCCTGCGATGGCTTGTCTCCAGCTCGTGTACTAGCACCAGTCCTTCTGTAATTCATACATCAGCAACTTGCACATCAATGATCTGCTTGAAACCATATCCTGACAGTTCGTCTGTCCTGTTGACATGTGCTTAGGTAATTGGTACCAACGTTTGCTCTGACCTTGGAGGCACCTTCAGTTCTGACCTGGCTGCTAGAAGAAACTGTGACCATCACTGGGGGCTGCAGCTGGATGCCTAAAGAGTGGATGTCAAGAGGATGGGGTCAGACTCTTCTCAGTGGTGCCCAGCGACAGGACAAGGGGCAATGGGCACAAACTGGAGCACAGGCAGTTCCACCTGAACATGAGGAGGAACTTCTTTACTGTGAGGGTGACAGAGCACTGGCACAGGCTGCCCAGAGAGGCTGTGGAATCTCCTTCTCTGGAGAGATTCAAAACCCGCCTGGATGCATTCCTGTGCAACCTGCTCTAGGCTAACCTGCTTTAGCAGGGGGGTTGGACTAGATGATCTCTAGAGGTCCCTTCCAACCCCTACCATTCTATGATTCTATGATTCAAAACCTGTTCCTCCCTCCGTAATCCCTGTGGGAGCCAAAAATCTTCTTGCATGATCTTAAGTCTAGCGTGCAACCTGTCTGTCGTGGTCATACTCTGGATAGGTTCCTAAATTACCATGATTTCCTATTGAAATCGAGATCACTCATCATCTCCTTGGTGAGTTTAGCGAATCTGCTTTGGGACCTAATGATCCCCCTTCTCAAACACCTCACGTCTGTGCCGTGTGACAGCCTCATCTTTTACTTCAAAATGGCTCAGCTTGTCCCGCCCTGGGTTACTTGATGCGCAGCTCCGTGTGACCGCGTGCATTGTATCAGGGCATCTCTTGCTGGCTTCCTCGCCTCGTCTGCCAACGCTGTCACGTTGCTCTGTTAAATATCTGCCTCCTAGTGAGCCAGGCGAGGACAGCTGCCCACTCTGCATAGCCTTATTCAATCCCCTCTGGTTTGCCTCAAATGTTGACATCTTACCTAGTCAGCGTTTCTGCAGTAGGACTTCTGAACAAGATCTTCTGGCAGAGCGAATAGGTCCTATCTGTAGCGTCATGCTGAGATCCCAGCCCAGTGTAGAGCTCTGGGGCAGAGTCAGACTGGCACTGTGCGCTTTGGAATTCATGCTGCAGGGACCTGCACCCACAGCAAATCAGATGAGGATTTGGGTATGTCGAGATGTGTCGAGGACACTGTGGCTTGACCCAAGGCATATGCACTAATTTTTCAATGAGTTACTAAAGAGCTCCTGGTGCTTCTCACTGTCCCAGGGATGTTTACCTTGCTGTCCTGGCTGCTTTCCGTCCAGGCTAACAGCATCCCGCTGGGGACTGTAAATCCTGCCCTTGCACAGCCCTGCCTTTTTCCATGGTATACACTATGTGACATCTCCTGACTTAACGCTGTTTTTAGAGCTGAGCCTGATTTCACATTCCAAAGTCACACAGACACGTCCTCTTAACCTCCTTGGCAATAATTCCTGCAAATGAGAGTCTCCACACAGAGAGAGACTCAGTATTTTCTAGCACATTAATCAAATAACCATCCAGTTGTTGCCTTATGTGTTGGAAGCGGACGTGTTGTCAAATAAAATGATTTTATAGAATAACCTCTGTGGATATTCTTCCCAGATGGGGAATTTAGCAACATCATGTGCACAAAGTCCTTTAGGAGAAGATCGATATCTATTCATTTCATCTTCTGTTGCTTACTCAGGGATATCTCATACTTAGCATTGCTCCCCAGGGGCGCCGTATCCCTAACTTTTAAAACCAGTGATTGTTTCTAAGTGAAAGGAGAGCCCGGACCGCTGTTATCTGAGGGCTGTTTGTGGCAGCTTGCAATGACCCCAGATAAAAAGAGAGAGCGAGCAGCTGTCCTGGCTTCTGTATGGCCAGGTGATCCCTGGGAGCGCCCTCTCTCAGCTCGCCCTGCTGCATCACAGCTCGAACCGAGAGCATTGCTCGGTCTGCCAAAACCACCACCGAGGCCTGAATTAAAGACATCTTCCCACCAATGTACTCTCATGCAGGGGTTGAGATTGGACTATGCCGTGGCTTGGGGCTGGCGGTGGGGCTTTGGGGTTTGCGGAGCGGCTCCTGGCTGCCAGCTCTCAGTGCCATTTAACGAAGGCAGTTGATTGCCAGGAGGGGCTTTTGGATGGCCTCTGTTGTTCTCTGCTTTCAAGCTGTCTGAGGTACGTCTTGGCCGTGAGGAAGCTGTCAGAGAGAAAAGGGAAAGCTGGAAAGTGTCCTCCTTTCCCCCTGTGGAGCGACCAGAGGCTGGGGAATGAAAGCTGCCCAGCTGAGCAAGGTGGGCTTCAGATCCATCGCTTCCCGTCTCAGTGAGCGTGCCTATCAGGACTACTGTGCCGCCAGCCCCCCTTGTGCCTGCCTCTGCCCCTGTTAATTTCAAAAAGCTGTCAGGATGTTCTTGCAGCGAAATGTTCCTGAGCCGCCTGCTCCCACGTGCTCTCTGCCTCTTGGTGTCCTCCTGTCACATCTCTCGCACGAATGTGATGTCGTCCTGGGGCGGTGTTACACTCCAGCCCTTCTCCCCATCCATCTCCTCCGCTCTGCATGCCTTCCGAGGAGGTAGCTCTCAGTGTGGCTGCAGGTGAGAGATGAGATTGCATGGGAGCAATCTGTGTTTTGGCCTCCAGACGATTTACGACAGCTCAGGATGCAGCTGTAGTTATGGTTGCTTTCATAGCCCTGGAGAGGAGCAAGATGCTCGTGGTGGCTAGGGAAGCTGCAGAGCCGGGGAAGGCGCAGCCCCCACCAGCCGTGGCAAGCTGAGGGGTGGCCTGATGGGCCACTGTAACCACCCTCCGTCAGCACTGACCTTTCCATGGTGACAGTCACTGGAGCAGCCAGACAGCTGAGAGAAGGGCACTTCCCCACAAGGGAGCAAGCCCAGCCCTGTACCCCCATCCTCGTAGGCTGCAGAGTGACCCGGGAGCAGGGCTGCTGCTCTTCCCTCTGCCGTAGGATCCCAGCGAAAGGTGAACAGCTCCCTGTTTTCTGGCACTGGGTCCGTGACCCCTCACTCACCTCCCGGTGTCACTGCACAGTCTCTGCAGCCTTCTGTTGTGCTCCTTTTCTCCTCGCACGGGGAGGTCTGGCAGCGCGGTGGCTCTGGAGCAGGAGCGGGCAGCAGCGGCGGTTTGGCTGGAGCTCTCAGTCCCACACCAACCGACCGTGGGTGGTGCCAGGGTCCCCACGCCACGCAGCCCACGCCTCTGGGCTCCTGCGCTGGGTCCCCGAAGCTTTCATGGTGCTGTGGACCTGCTGAGCACTCACTGCCTCTCAGCAAAGCTCGGGAGGTTGGGCACCTCCTCCTCTTTTGGGACTCAGTCAGGTTGGGCGAGGAGCGCAAATCCTGCCTGTGTCCATGCAGGGCACCTGCAGCTTTGGCCTGTGGAAGTTCTGTCCCTCACGTGTTGTTTCAGAGCCAGGTCAGAGGTCCTTTTCTCGCTATGGCTCATAGCAAAAGAGTAAACCAGCAATTTACTGATCGGTCACCAAACTGAGACACCCTGTTTTGAAAAGCCACCTGTTTGTGCGATAGTGGTCCAGTTCGTAGCAGAGCTGAGCTGGTCTGGGAGTCCAGAGGGTTTGCTCTCTGTTTCCCGTCCCAAGGGGACTTGCTTTGCAAAGCCAGCATTTTACCATGCATCCTCTCTATGGATCCCCACCACATTGTCTTCCTCTTTCTTGACTTTTTTTTTTTTTCTTTTTAGGCATTAAAAAAAGACCACTCAAGGAAATCTCACCGCTGTGGGAATACTTAGTAGGCCATATAGAGCTCGCTGTACTCAACAAAACGTGTATGCAGTGAGTCATTATTCCTTGAGTCCGCAGCTCTGAGTATTCGTTGCACAGATGAGGGGCTCACGTGAAATGGGGCTTTCCACGCACGCAGCCAGGGAGGTCATCTGCCAGGCATGCGTCCTCATTAAATGAGCATTTCTCTTCCACTGTGGTGTGCACATACACCACTCGCGGAGATGGGAGAGCCACCTCATGAAAGAAGGAAAGAGAGAGAAAGAAAGAAAAGAAAGTTGCTATATGACAGCAAATTCAAGTAGTGTACGTGCATAATACTCACTGCATAAAGCCTTAGAATAGCTTTGTCGTGATACCTAAGCTGGCCCCTGGGAAACAAGGTCTGTGGGTTTTTTTCCAAATTTTTGCAGGCAAGCAATACTGAGTAATTTGGAGCTCCTAGAATGGAAAAATCATAAGCGATGGTAATTACGAATAGGATTTTAAAAAACAACCCACATTCGGGAAGCACTGGCGGCTGCTTTTGAAAACGTCACTTTCTGTTTTGTAGTGTACGAGCAAGGAAAAGACCAGAGCTATGAATCTGCTGTAGGTTTTAACTCAGCAAAATGAACAAGCTTTGCAAAGTACCATTGGTCCAGATGACATCTGGTTCAAAAGCCAAATTCAGTCAACCTCTCCAAAGAAAATGCAACAAAATTATTGTGATGAAGTCTTAGCTGAGCGCCAGCATTTACGCCAGAGACGTGCTGTTCGAAATCCTACATCCTTCAGGCTAGATTAGCAGAGATTGAAAGGGTCTGGAGAAGGGCATTGGAGGCTTGCCGACGTTAGCGCAGCGTATGGGTAGAACAAGCACTGGTAAAATAAAGCTGATTTATCTTAGAAAGAAGAATTAGAGGTGATTTTTCTTGCGTATTCCTGCACTGATGGATATATCGGAGGTTGTCCAAACTCTTCCCCCTATCCTGTATACCATCGTTTGAAGGTTGGGGTTTGGGACTAAGCCAAAACCAAGAGCCAGCACAGGAGATGGGATTTCCGTAGTCAGAATGCAGGAGCAGTTACAACTTGAGAGTCAAATTGGAGGAGGCTGGATAATTTTGTGGTCATTAGTGGTATCAGTAGGAATACAAGCTGCAGCAATACCAATTAATTAACCCTCCTATTCTCCATTGTGAAATGGTGATTTTCAGGGGGCTACTGGCAGTAGCAGCATCCCCCGTGATGGGGATCGCAGCATCGCCAGCATGCAGGGATGGACCGCTCGTTCTCTGAAGCACTGTGGGATCAAAGATACTGGGTATATTTATTGCCAAGGGCTACCGACTGAGGCGTGTAGGGATTTGAAGCTTGGGGCTGTTTTTCCAGCCGCTGTGTTTGCCCATCCTGCTTTTCTCCTCCTTTCCATCCCCAGCCAAGACTGCTCGTGCACAAAACGCACCAAGGACTGATCTGAACATTGAGGATGGGCAGGGAGTGAGGGGAGGTTGTAGCCGCAGGTCCACGTGTGGGTACGGAGCTGTGGGAAGGGGGGGTCGTTCACCAGCAGGAAGGGCAACTGGCCTGCTGGCTCTCGGGGCAGTTGTTTTGGGGTAAGAGAAATGCTTTTTAAGTGGAACTGACTTTTCGTTTAAAAAACGCAATTTGAGCTTGGAGTTGGGGTGACTGAGAGTTCAGGATGGCAAGCGCATGCCCCTTTAGAGTGGCTGCGTTTATACGAGCTTGTGCTTATCAGTGCGCATACAGACAATGTTGCATTTAGGAGAGTGTGAGATCAGCCCGGAATAAAAGCACCAATCCTTCTGTCACGAGTGAGGGATGAGACTGCACGAAGCCTTGCAGCCAGCAGGAAGGCGAGGCGAGCGCGGGGTCATTTTCAGCCTGCGACAGTCAGTGCAGCCCAGGCTGGAAGGAGGCGGCAGGTTGGCAGAGCCTTCAACTCATTTCCCTTGTTCCATTTGCGTGCGAAAGCCAAGGGGCAGTG
The DNA here is from genome assembly GCA_013398225.1 of Steatornis caripensis. Classification (NCBI taxonomy): domain Eukaryota; kingdom Metazoa; phylum Chordata; class Aves; order Caprimulgiformes; family Steatornithidae; genus Steatornis; species Steatornis caripensis. Next base: position 137,637 of record VZSC01019441.1, read on the forward strand.
ACCTCTGCGTAAGGCGTGTATTTGCTGTGAAAGAAACCACGGCACAGTGAGCACTTCTTTTCCTACAAAATTCTCCAAGAACTCATAAGAAATTTGCCTAAGGAGAGATGAAGGATGTGCTGCCCGACTGTTCCAGCGGCCAGCTCCTCTCCGAGCCGGCTGGTGAAGCTGTCCCTTCGGCAGCTGATGAACCCGCATCGCCTAGCGTTCCCTGTGACGTGAATTATATCAGAGCTGCAGGCTGCAGGGTTTCCCCACGGCCTGCGCAGTCGGCACGTGTCTGCCTGGCAGGCAGGCGTTGGCAGCAGGGAGGCAGCAGCACGGTGCCTGCGAGGCGTGCGTGCTTGTGCGTCTGCTTTTGCACGTGTGTGTGTGTGTGTGCGTGTGTGCGGTGGGTAGCAGGGTGACGGATGCCTGCTTCTCTGCTGGCCATCAGACCTCAGTGCCCACGCGCTGAGCCACTCGCTGGTGTGCCGGGGGATTAGAGCTAGTTTTGCCTAACTTTGCGCAGTGTGGGCTGCTGTCATGTTTTTGGGTTAAACAGAAAATTGGCCGGCGTCACTTGCAGGAGCGGGGCTTCAGCGTTTCTCAAAGGCCACATTGAGCTTGTTCTGTGGGTGAGAAAACTTTGACTCTCTAATGTTCCCATTCAACTCTTTACCTTCCTCCACTGTTGCTTCTCTGTTCCCTTCTCCCCTTTATGACACTTACTATTTTTCCATCCACAGCAAAACAGTTCACATCAAGGTAATTGATGATGAGGAGTATGAAAAAAACAAGAATTTCTTCATTGAGCTGATGAGCCCCCGCATGGTGGATATGAGTTTACAGAAAGGTGTAGTACTGGCCCTCCAGACTAACATTAACGTTCTTCTTTCCTCTTCTCTTCCGTCTCCTTCTTCTCCTCCTCTTCCTCTGACGTCTCTCTGTCTCCAATCGCTCTGCCCTGAACGCTGCTGTGCGCACACGCCGTGTCACATGGTACCCATGGGGGGGAGCGACGCTGGGGCAGGGGGGAGGCAAAGTGGCAAGAGAGGCAGAGAGAGAAGGATGGAGAGCAGTCGCACTTGTCTGTGTTTCTGCAGTGGCTTGAGAGGGACCTTCTGCCATCCCCCCTGGAGGGTCCAAGCAAATTTTGTAGCGTTAGCAGGAAGATGCTGGTTCGAAACACATCCAGCATCTCAGGAGATCATCACACGGCCCTGGTCCTACAGGATGTCCTGGTCAGACCCATGTTAGATAAAGACAGGAATCGAGGCCTGGCAGAGAAGCAGCTTCTGTAATTTCTAAGAAGGGCTCTGCAAAGGCTGTGCAGGTCTCGGTCCGGTTGCTGCAGAGCGGCTCTGGGAGCAGGGGAAGAGGGCAGAGAGGAGCTGATGCCCCGCTTTGGTTCACCTGAGGGCTCACAGCAACTGTGTGCGTTGCAGGGGTGCTGGAGGGAGCCCGGCGAGCTGGCGGCGGCGAGAAGGGGCCAGCCCCTCTCCATTGCCCGGGGTATTTCCATTCGATCCTCAGAGGCATTTCAGTCCCGTTGTCCCCCCCCATGAAGTCCCAGCAAAGCTGTCTGCTTCCAGGGAAAGCTGTGTCCTCGCTCAGAGAACAGGTGAGGGGGAAGGGGCAGACGCTATTGAGGAGAAAAAACAATAAGATGTGCCGTTTTAAAAATAGCGATTAGAAATCATCAGCTTCCTTTGCAGCTAATAGAGGAGTAGCCTGCCGTCAGAGACCCACCTCTGCCCACTGGGGAATGCTCCTGTGAGCGCCCCTCTCTGTCTTCTCCTCAAGCTCCCAGCCCAGCATTCCTGCAGATTTATTATTAATTGTGAGGGTAGCAGAAGCAATTGATCTTCCAGCTAAAATGCAGTGGGTACCTCAGGGTGGTCCCTGGTGATTTCCAGGCAGCCTATACCCTTTCCATTACCATGTGACACTGAGAAACCGCGCTGCAGAAGTCGCCTCCCACTAACCACCGGCAAGGTCCTCTTCCCCTTCTCCTTCCCTCCTCACCCTGTCGCCAGCCCCCTCTCTCTCTAACACCCCCTCCCCGCTCCCCAAGGAGCAGCTGCGATGGATGTCCCGTGTCCAACGGGCGGGCGGACACGCACCGCCCCACCGGGGAAGGGGCTGCGTGCCAGGAGCCCGCACCGCCGCTGCTGCCGCCTCGCCTCCGGCCGGCTGACCTGCTGTACACGGTTGTCTCTCTTGTTGTCCCTACAGGAAGACCGTAAGGGTTAAGATAGTAGATGAGGAGGAATACGAAAGGCAGGAGAATTTCTTCATTGCCCTTGGTGAACCGAAATGGATGGAACGAGGAATATCAGGTGTGAGATCCTTTATGAAAAAAATGAAAAAAGAAAAAAAATCAGAATCAAGTCTCTAAACCTCAAATCCAGAAAATATAACCCTCTTTCTCCTCCTTCCCCTCCCTCCTTTTCTCCTGCTCCCGTAGGTGGATTGGCTTTTATCCTCTGCCCTCCTGTATTCTCGCTCTCACCCTGTTTCGGTGTCATCTCTGCCGTTTAGAGCTCAGCTTACTTCTGGTCCTCCTTTTGTGCAATGCTTGAGCCTCAGAGACTCTGTTACTTTGATTGAGTTTCCTTGTCTTGATCTACTTTTTGTTCTGAGCACACCTTTGCTGTTCTCCCCTCTCCTGCTCCTTTGCCAAGACCTTGGGGAATGTGAAAGGCAAGAGAAGGGCATAATGCATGGCTGCCCCTCCGGCTCCTCCTGTACGCCCCCCTGTCCTTCCCTCTGTTGTTACCTGCCAGTGGCATTGCCTTGGTGCACTGGAGTCCCTGTGATGTGTGGTGAAAAGCCCACGTGAGAAGAGGGAATGTGTGCGGTATCTCATTTTACTTTGATTTTAAAAATGGTTCTTCATGTCTTTCACCTGAAAACCCCCTTAGTGTGTTGCAAACCATCACAGGCTGTCACGCCGGGGTGTGGAGCTCTGCTGAGGTCCTGCTTTGTCAGCAGTGAGGCCCAGGATCTCCCAGCAGAGCAGAGTTATAGTGGGAGTAAACCTTGACTTATGGTCATGCCTTGCGTGGATGTATCTTTGTCCTCATCCTATACGTGTTTGACCCCTTTGTCACTGAGTGAGTCTTGCCAGTGGCTTCACAAGCTTTGGGGTGGCCTGGGAGGGCCAAGCTTTAAACAGAAGCACTTTACAAAAGGGAATTTGAATACACGTTCTGGATGTCTCATAATGAGTAGAGACAGACATGTGTGTCCATGGGCTTATTTCTCCTTCCATGTGCTGCTGCAGGTGATGGGAACACCTCGCAGTTGCCCGTGCATCGCGCAGCTTTCCCTTGCTGAAATGTCCCGTCTCTTATCTCACCAGCACAGCAGCTGCCCTCTGGCCGGTCTGAGCTCCCATGCACGGCTCTACAGGACATTTGGGATAGATACAGCTTGCGTTAGTGTGACGAAGTCATATAGCATCTGTGGATTTGTGAAATGTAACTACAAAAAGGATTCGTAGTTCAGTGCCGTTAGACCATCTCACGCAGCCACGTGCAGGCGATGAGGGATGTTAGGGTTTGCTGTGTGCTGAGCACAGGCCCTCGAGTTTCACCAAAGTCCAACTGCCTTTGATCGGAAGCAGTGACCAACCTGCCATATCCCATGGGGCTACGTCCCAGCAGTTAATTGCCCTCCAGGGTAAAGATTTGGGCACGGCTTCTAGGTAGAAGTTGTCTGGCCTTAGCTCGTAGCCACTAGTTATTTTCCTACCTTTCCCCATCAGATTGAAGAATTACGTAGTGTGCTGCACCTTCTGTGTAGGTGCCTGCTCACTATAGCCGTATCACACTCAGATTTCTTCTTGGGAGTTTGAGGAGATTAAGCCCTTTGTGTCTGTGACTGCAAAGTGCTGAGGTGGGGGGTGTCTCCTCTCCACCCATGCCCCTTCCCGTCCTCAGGCCTCCCACCTCCGTCTCAGCAGGCACAGGAGGAAAATCACCGGCGTTTGGCTCTCTCCTGCTTATGCGCTCAGCAGCCTGGAGCATCACGCTGAAGTTTCTGCTCAGTTGTCTGCTCTCTGTGAGCCCTGCATCCTTTTCTAAACCACTGAGCTTCAGGATACAGAGTCAGGACCGGGCTGCTTTTTGTGAAGCCCTGCATTTCTTTTTCCTGTATAGGCCACTTTGCATCTGACTGAATAAAAACACTTATTTGAAAAAAAATCCAAATAGCCCCTAAGGTAGTTAATTCAGTTGTAAAATGTTCTCGTTATTATTAGGACTATGATGCCAGTTCGCGTATTGTGGATGTCTTGTTTACACCAACATCGGTTGGAGTCTGTGGGACTGTCTGATTTGCAACAGGTAGAGAGCAGATCGGAGCTGGACTAAATGATCTGTAGCAGGGAGCCTGCAGGCCAGCCGCTTCCCCCGCCGGAGGTGAGGACGCGCTCTTGGATGGATCCTCTTTACCCAGAAGAAGTAAAGGACCATGCCGAGGAGAAGACCTGGAGCCCTGATCGGCCTCGTTAGGGAAAAGTCAGAGTGAGAGCACCACGGTTTTAAAATCTAAGAGGCAGGAGATTAAAATGCGTTTGTAAATGTTGCTGGCACAAGGTGGCACAGTCGCTACACTAATTCCAGGGCATCTGGAAAGATCCCCAGCTCCATAGGGCTGCACGCCTTGGCATCTCTGATGATCGTACCTTGTGCCTGTGGTGAAGAATAAGGAGCTACGTGAGGCTTTCCCATGCAGAGCATCGGGAGTGATTGACAGCAGATGTTGTCACCAGCAGCTTCACAGGGCGCACATGTGAGCAGCTGGCTCCCGGCGGAGAGGAGGCAGCCTGGGACGTACGGGCTAGCAGGCGCTCGAGGAAGCACGCAACCTGCCGTACAGCATCAGGAAGGGACGCTCGTGCGGGCTCCCACACGCGTGTTCCTGCCATCATCACGTCATTGCAGAGGCAGAGTTTGGATGGTTTATTTATTACAAAGCACATGCGTGACTGATGCAGCCCCATGGGCTGCAAGGTCAGCGCAGCCTCCTCGGTGCAAACAGGCCCTTGCAGCGTTGCACAGATGCTGCCGTTGCCCCGCACCCACGGCTGGGGGGAATATCCCAAACCGCAGCTGCCTAGCTGGGGCTTCACTTGATTTTGTTGCGGGGGTGAATGGGCTCCCACGCGACTCACGCGGCAAGGGCAAAGCGCGGCTCCCGCCTCTCCTGGGAGGTTCAGGCTGGGTTGCTTTTGACAAAGAGTCTCTCTGGGTTTTGGCTACCCAAGCATTTGTTTCCAGGACTGCAAAAGATGTGGGTATCTTGACGGTGCGTGCTCGTTTTCTTGTTACTCCCCGCTTAGCTCTGTCACGCTGAGCCAGCGCCTAGGGTGCTGTAGGAGTATTGGATGTTCTCAGAGAGCTCTTCGTAGTATCATCAAAACATCTCTTCTGGCCTCATTGGGAGCAGGGCAGCGTTGGGCGCCTCAGCTGACTGTCAGTCGTGTTTGGAAGTAACCTGCGATTCAGGTCGCGCAGAGACAACCAGTCTGTCACAGTCTCGCGTGCGCTATCGCAGCTTTGTGCCGAGGGCCTGCGCTCAGCCCAGGACCTCGCCTTAAGGACACAAGCTAGATAGTGGTGATGAAATGTGGTGCCCTGAAGGGCAGGCAGAGCCGATGGTCGGGAGAATAGATGTGTGCTTCTCAGAGCAGCCTGAGGCAGAGTTTGGACAGTTTATTTCGGATGCAGAAATTGGTCTCGAGCCCCACGCTATTAAAATGCCCTGTGCTGTCCCTGAGGGCACCCATACTGCTGCTGGCCGTGGTGGCAGCGGTTTCAGATAGACACACAGCGAAAGAGGATAGCAGGCGGGAGCAGGGTTCACTATGGTATGGTTGATTTGCATTTCTGGCTGCACTGTCCCATACATGTGCTGGTACAAAGCAGTAGCCACCAGCGAAGGGAACGTCTGCTTGTGCTAACTGGAGCTGTGGTGTAGAGGGGAATGACCTTGTCTTGGGCTGTGCAATTAGGTGAGGCTGCGTATATCCAGGAGGGTCTCTGTGAGGGCCAGAGCTCAGCAGGAGATTCATCCTATTGCTCTTGCTGTTTGCACCTGCAAGCACCTTACCAGGGCAAGACATCTCCGCTCAGGAAGGTACCTGTGGTGGTCCAAACACAAATTCCTGTCTTCAGGTTGCTCAGGGCTTGCACAACTCATAACAGCCTCTGAAACTGCCTTTTAACGGAAGCATTTTGCATCATCTGCAGGTGCTGCTCCTCACTCTTCACCCCCAATTACACAAGCGTCCTACTGCTTGAAGCCTTGGGGTGCTCCGTTGTTAACCCTTGCCATAAGGAGAGCTGACCACTTACTCCCGCTCTTTGCTTTCCCCCCTTACTTAATGTTACATCTACAATACCAAACCTTGTCCTGCAGCCCATTTATTCTTTTTCACCAATTGCTTTCTCCAGCCGGCGTTTTTCAAAGACTTTCTGATCATCCAAACAAATCACATGAAGTAGTTTTACTTTCGCAGCTCTTTTTGTTGATGTGCTCCGATAATTCAAAGAGATGAGAACAGATCCGCAACAGGTATGTTGCCAGCGCAATCTGTGATGAAGACTGATACCGACTTCAGTGGTGGCATATCGGATGCAAAGAGCACTAGCAAAGATGGCGCTTGCCGCAAGCTGGTTGTACTGAAGTGATTGAGTAAAAAGAGATCAAAGAAAGACTCGCGTTCTTTGCTTGGCAAAGACAGTAAGTGTTGCTTTTCTCTGTCTTCCTGGACATTTCCCAAGTTTCCCGATGTTTTTTGTCTTTTCCGTTTCTAAGAAACTAATTTTTGAGTCCTTGTATCACCTTCCCTTCATGTGTGCGGTCACGTAAACTTAATCCCTGTCTACTGAGCGCTGCAGGGCTTTGAAACATCCCAGCACCCTGAGCCACCTTTCTGGCCATCCTTTTTTCAACGCTTTTTTTAAAGCGTTCCTGCAGTAAAACAAGTCTTTTCCTTTACGACAAGATGCTGTCTGTTGGTTTGACTCTTGCTCTCACGGCAGTTCTGGTATCTTGTCAGCTCACAACTCAGACTGAGGATTTTGCTGCTGTCAGCCCAGCAGGATTTTTGAGAAATACTTTCTTCACACGTCAGCTTTCGCACTTTGTCCGCAGTCCTGGATTTCAGGAGAAAAACTTGCTTTGCTTTCCCTGGATAAAATCGGTCTTCTGCTTAAATTGTGGTTAACCTTAGTGTTAATGGAGCCCAAATGGCAAGTGAGTCTACTTCGGAAGCTATCACTTGATAACAGATAATGGTGAAAATAACGTTTGGAAAATCATGTTTCATTAGGGTAATGGGGACTCTGCTCGTGAGAATTCGGCTTGTGGCACAGTGGTGGAAGATTAAACCTCAGAGCTGGTGCCTAAAGGCTGAGTCTTGAGGGTTATGGGTTGTAAAAGGGACCAACATCCTTCATGCAAAATTTTGCTTCAGAAAGCGTGTCTCCCACAAGATGTGTGACTTCACCGGAAACGGGAGCACAAATGGCTGGCAAGCACTATTAAACAGCTTACTGGCATGACCTGGCTTGGGAAGATTTTTGTCTGAAGTCCTCTCAGCCCTGCTAGCACAGAGTCAACTGGTGTGGACAAATCTCATAACCCATCTCCTTTTAATCAAGTGTCAGCACCCCTGACGGCAAAGCTTCGTGCCCCAGAGGGAGGATGTGGCTAGGAGTCACAGAGTAAGGATTAAACTGCAAAGGAAGAAAGATTCCTAGCTTGGATTGATCCAGCAAGTTATCTGTGTCAAAATATTGATGAAATGATGTGACTTGGTACAAAGGTCCGTGCCTGGATGAGATAAGCTGCATCGATACGTGAGCATGTGTGCTGCAGTTTTCTGAAGTGTGGGCAGATGCTAAGAAACTCCTCCTTCCATCGGCTGCTGATGGGAATAGCAAAGAAATGTTAGATTGCTGTTACCTCCTCCCTTCCCCGAAGGTTTTATAATTTGCTTGCAGCCCTGTGATTAAGCTGAATGCTGCCGATTCTCCTGATGGAGAGGAGTCTCTTGGAGTCTGCAAGAGCTTTGCTATTGACTTCAATAATAACAGCATTCAAGTTAATGCTGCAAAATCTCTGCCTTGTTTAGCTTATTAAAACCCCTATGTTTATAGCTCTTCACAGCCCATTAGGGAAACAGTTCACTCATGTCAGTGAGCAAATCCAGAGGCAGAGCCTGTGCACAGTTACATCTGGACGATGGGGGATCCTTACCCCTTCAGGGAGCTGAGCCCACGGTTTGCGTCATCACTGAGCTCCTCTGGGCGTGCACGAGGTGCGGGCGATGTGTTCTCCTTGCCTTTAGCTGCCTGCGACTGCCCCGTTGTGTGACTGAGGGTCTCCTCAAAATCCAGCCTCCTCTCCCTCCTTTCGGCTCGCTCTGTAAATCCCGGGCCTTTAACAAGGATCCTCTTATCTACGNATAGCTCTTCACAGCCCATTGGGGAAACAGTTCACTCATGTCAGTGAGCAAATCCAGAGGCAGAGCCTGTGCACAGTTACATCTGGACGATGGGGGATCCTTACCCCTTCAGGGAGCTGAGCCCACGGTTTGCGTCATCACTGAGCTCCTCTGGGCGTGCACGAGGTGCGGGCGATGTGTTCTCCTTGCCTTTAGCTGCCTGCGACTGCCCCGTTGTGTGACTGAGGGTCTCCTCAAAATCCAGCCTCCTCTCCCTCCTTTCGGCTCGCTCTGTAAATCCCGGGCCTTTAACAAGGATCCTCTTATCTACGCAGTGGCTTCCTGGAGGCTTTAGGGATACTGATTAGAAAAGATTTGTGTTAATGATGAATGAGTCCTGAATAAAGCACGCAGCATGGTCAAATCTCTCTGCGAGGTAAACGGCAGAAAAAGATACGGCACTGTTTGGAAAAAGGCTGGGACACGCATTTGGCACATCGGGTTGCTGTAAACTACCGGATTGCCTGATCGCTGGTCTGCTCCCATCCCAAGCCTGATTCCTCTTGGTTTAACCTTCTTTGGCTTCGGTAAAGCAGCAGGGAATTCAATTCCTGATCAGTAACTCACACCAACATGCATGTCACAGCAGGATTTGACCCCAAAGTATGCTGAAAACATGCAGATAAGATAGTTTATTAATAAATAGCTTTTTTTAGCTGCTAAATTCAGGTCTAAATTGTCCTGTTTCAGGAGCGGCAGGGGAAACAGAGTTCTAACACACAATTTTGACTTTGCCTAGTAAAAACCAGGCCTGCAGGGCAGAGAAATCCCAGTAACGGAGGAACTGGGATCCAGAGGTGAAGGCTTTGGATCTCCTGAGAAAGTCAGTGTCACCTGCCTTGTCTTCAGGCATGCGTGTTTGTCTGCATTCACACCATGCAAGTGTTAGGTAAGGGATACTTGGGACTGCTATTTTGGATTTGACTGTGGAGCTAATTTTAGCAGCTCCCTGTACGAATACGCATGTCAAGCCTCTGAGACTACCTGAGATGCCAACAGCAATGAGGTGGCCTGGCTTGGCCCCGTGAGGAGCGTGACATGCAAGAGCAGGAGTGCAGGAGGGGGAGAGGTGCCCTGGGGAGGGACGGAGGGACGGAGGGACGCAGCCCGGGCTGGGGGCAGCGGAGGGAGGCTTGAGGGATGGGGGCCGTCGGCGGGGCTGGTACAGGTACAGCATCCCCAGAGGGACTGTCAGGAAACATTACAGGTCAGGTCAGGGCTGAGGGCACATTAGCAGATGCGTGCGCAGGAAGGAAGCTGTAGTCCGTGAAATCATTTTCTTGCTTGCATGCACAGCATTCACTCAGATATATAAAGATAAAATAATCTCTTGGCTTTCTGCGTGCTGCATTCTTGATGTTTCATTCATAGCTTTGTAGACTTCTTCAAATATTCATGTATCATATCATAAGTGAAAGGGAGAAAAATAGTTCTTTTGCAGACTTAAAAGCAAATGGGGGGGAAAAAACCCTCAAATCCCAGAGCACTAGAATAACAGTTTTAAAAAACATGAGGGACCGGTGATTTTTTTTTAATAACCACAGTAGCTTAGGGGTCCAGTAATATTTCATTATATTAAATTTGAACACAGAATCGACCCATTGTACTAATACTTGTAATTGCAAAAGGCAAATTAAATTCCCCCACAGATTCATGCTACAAGGAGCAATGACAGGCCTGTTGGAGACTTCCAGACAGAGCTGCGTGGAGGACAGAAGGTGATACGGGCAGGGCAAGCATCCCATTGCTTGCCCTGGCTCTGTGGCACTGTCTGTACTCCGGAAGATACTGACAAATGGTCCCCCCGAAGGTTTTTGGCTCTCAAAAGGAATTGACCCTGAAACACAAAGGACGCTCATCAAGGAGCCTCTTCATTGCCCCTTACCCTTTCACTATGCCTCTACCTGCCCGTGTAGACAAGGGAGATCTGGAATGCCCGCAGTATTTCCAGCTGGGGAAATGGATGAGTGGATGAAGATCTTGACTGGGACGATGCTTCTCCGCAGGCTGTCGGGAGGGCTGTGCCTGCAGGGGCTGGCTGACGGAGCAGAGACGTAACTGGGAGCCGGAACTCAGAATTGCTTTCTCTGGCTCTGCCACTGATGCGCTGTGTGACCTTTGACAGATTGCTTAGGAAATCACTTTCAAAGCAGCACAGATACAATTAGGTGCCTCTGTATAAAAGTGCCCGCTTTTCAGAGGCCTGAACCGGCAAGCCTGGGTAAATTAGCACTTTTGGACTTCAGCCCACTTCTGACTTTGCAGAATGTTCCCTTTAGCCTCTATTTGCTTGCTTCACCATCTGTCAAATGGGGCTGTTAATACCGACTCAGTCTTTGTACAGAGTTTTAAGCTTCTGAGACTAAAAGCGCATGATAATAAGTGTTAGTAATTACAATACTGTCATCACATGCAACCAAGTCTTCGGGGACTGGTTTGCTGTTTGAAGGACAGGTAGAAGTCAAAATTAAGGCACAGAGTGGGTGCTTGGTCCCTCTCAAAGAGGGTTCGATATTTTTTGCTATACGGACTCTCCTGTAGTTAGTTTGAAGCTGGGATTGGTACCTGTGGGGCACAGGATAGGCACAGGTGAGCCAGGGCATCCCAGGGGATGATGCACGGCCGCATTACCCCTTTCACACTGGAGACCAGAAGCCATTTTATCAACACCTTCCCCGAGGATGTTCTTCTCAATGGGCTGCCCATGGCTCCTGGCCACCCTCTTCTCAGCCACCCATGGATTTGCCGAGGTCTCCCCAGTTGTGCCAAGCCCCTCCACAACCACACACTCCTGGCTGAAGCGGGGGCACCTCCCGTGCCGCCGGGTTAGTTCGGGTTGCGTCAGGCCCCGATGGCAAGCGTAACTGTCCCTCCCCACTTTTCCCTTCCCCTCCTCGCTACTCCCCACCCACATTCCATCCCTTTGCCTTCGCTTGGTGGGGTGGTGACTTTGGGGAGCCAGCGCTCCGGTACTTGCCAGCCTCCTCCTCTCCATCTTGCTGCTGTGAGGTCTGCTCCCCAGCCCGCGCCCGGCATGTGGCCCCGGCGAGCTCGCACGCCGCCTTGCACCACGTCCATTGCTCACTGACAGCCATGATCTGCAGAACAGCTTGTCCCCCTGGGATATTAACTTTCTCCCTCTTTTCTTCTCTCTCTCTGTCTTTCTCGTGTTCTTCTCTCCCCACAGCCCTGCTGCTCACCCAAGGTAAGTGCTTTTTGTCCTTTCCTCTGCTTGCTCTGGCGCTGTTTTCATCCCCTTTGGTCAGCCCCCACCCTGTTTGTGTTTGCTGTGTTGTAGACAACCCCAGCTCGTGGTGTTCATGTCCAGCAGGAACTAGTTAAGAGTGATGCATTAAGAACATGACAGTGCTTGACTGATGTCTGAGAGCCTTCCCCATATTCCAGATTTTTCCCCAGGGTTTTGGGAAATGACCCGACCAGGGTTGCAAAGCAGAACACGCAGCTCTGACTGGCCCAGGGCCGTGACTCGATCCTCTCTGGGGCTTGGGTTGTGCTGATGCACCACGGAGCACAAGGGTGGCACTGCTGGAGCACAGGGCGCTGTCGTCTGGGGTGAGCAAGGGTGCAGGGCTGTGCAGGTGTCCCCTTCCTGTGCAGGATCAGGCCATGCATCATCCCTCTGGTGCTCTCTACCTCCTGTCCTGGAGGGTTCCAGGGGCGCGCCCAGCACCAGGGCAGTGCTACCAGGGCATCATAAGCATCAGCACCTTTTCCCTCTGACCCTCAGCTCTGGCTCTGCACTGTTGAGCTCCTCTCCCCGTGGCAGGATTTTACACGTATTAATACTGAGCCCCCCCCCTTCCTTGCCCAAAATCCCTGCTACACTGGTCTCTTGATCCCACTGCGGTGCGATGTATGCCTGCTCTATTTTTCTTATTCTTCAAATTCCAGATATGATTACAGTTGAATTTGCACTAAAGAAACATTTGTCAAAAGATAAGGGCAGGCACGCGGAGTACAGAGAGGAGCTTGAGTCTGACAGGTTCGCAAGCAGAGCTGAAAAACCAAAGCGTTCATCACGCCCGAGCTGTGCTGCAAATCAAAGGAGCAGCATCTGCCGTGCAAGCTTCGGTCTCTGCTGCTTTTCGGAGGATGCCAAATCTGCTGCACAGGGGATGGCCTGAGCCCATCGGCTGTTGGGCTAATTAGGAAATTGCTAGTGGCAGACAGAAGTCCCCAGCTCCCCAAATATCAGCTTAGGGTGTTTACGGAAAACTCCTCAGAGCGGTTTGGATGTTTTCCTTTGTTACTTGTTCAGGTCCAGGAGGACTGGAAATAAGTTGAGCACAGCCTCCTTCCCAGTAATTCCATTGCTTTAATTCAGTGGCTGCCTAATTTGATCAGAACCCCAGGAACCAAATAATTTCTATTAAAATAACATAACTTTCCTTCCTCCGTTGTGATCCAGCCTGATTGCTTTTGGCAGCCGTTACTGGAGAACTTGATCACCAGCTATGGAAAGTTGCTTTTCAGTTAATAAAGAAAAGCCTCCTCTCTGTCTGGGAGGGGGGTCCCTGGTTTGAGCTCACGGTGCTTGGCCCCCACACGCACTTCAAGCTAGCGGCCAGCTGGCGAGCAGAGCCCCGCTCGCCACAGAGGCGCGTGCTGGAGTGTCACTCAGCGGCAATCATGGCTAATCGGCAGGGAGAGAAGTGATGTCCTTGTTTAGTCCGTATCATGTTAGATTTAGAGGAATCTTTATAAAAAAAGTGCATTATTGGACATTTCAGTGGAACCTGTCGGTCCCGCTCCTCGCCCCCTCCGCCCCAGAGCAGCTCGCACGGCTTTTCGCAGGCAGCGCCCCTTTGCCCGAGGCTGCCTCCCGGGGACCCCGGGCGCGTTGGCTCTCCTCCGCAGCGCTGGGGTGTTCGCCGTCCCACGGCACCTCTTCAGCAGCCCCCGCGGGGCCAGCAGCGGCATGGCCCTGGCTCACCGCGGTGGCCCCGTGTCTTTGCAGAGGGCCTGGAGTGCCCTGACGGATGAGCCCAAGTGGCAATGCCTCTCTTCTCCCAGCGGCCCTTACGTGGGGGTAAGTGGGAGATCCTGGCTCTGCCTCCCACTGCCTTGCAGAGCCCTCTCTGGGAAAACAGAGCTGTGGATTTCACACAGGAGACCCTTTGGCACGGGTTCAGCTCAGCATCGTTTCCTCCAAACGGGCTCTCTGAGCCAGACTCTGCAAAGCTTTTGCAAGCCTTGCTTGGCCAAGTGTCCAGTGCCAGCTGTCGGGGCTGCCGAGGACCGCAGGAGCATGGGATGGCTGTGGAGTGATTTGAGAGTCAAAGCTGGGGGGTTTTTTTAACTTCTCTGATGCATAACCTTTTGTTTTGGCACTGGCAATGATCTCTCTGTATACTCTTTATACAGGGAAATACTCGATAGCAAAGTGCATAGCTGCTCCGGTTGTCCCTGCCGTTGCCAGCGGTGGACGAGCTGCTCTGGTGGCCTTTCCAGCCTTTGCAAAAGTCACGGAAAGCCTGAGCAGAGCCTTGACTTGCAAGTTTTTGGGCTCAGCAGGTTCAGATCTTTAAAGGGATGAGGAATTATCTAAATGGTAGATACTTCTCTACGTATTTACTTTCCACGTATTCACCCAGATCAAAGGAAGTATTTGTAAATAAGTTTGTTTATGGATTAAAACTCATGGCTCCACTTTGCACTGGGAAAGACTGGGTAGCAGAGAGGCCAGCTGACTGGCCTGCCAGGGACGGTCGTGTCAACAGCAATCTGAAGGCAGAGCCAGCAGTGGAATAATGCGCAGTTCCCAGCCCTGTGCCTTAGCCTGCCTCTTGTAAATGTGCAGCATTTCTCAGCGTTAAGGACACTGGGGCATGCGTATGGGATGTATCATGCCTCAAAAATAGCTTTCAGGGCTAAGCAAGCAGATTCCTCCCTTTTTAGACAGCAGCCCAGGCTGCCGGTGCTTGTGCGTGTGCATGTGTTTCAGTAAAGGGCATATCCATATGCTAACCCCAAAAGCCAGAGTGTCTTTAGCCAGCAGTCTTCCCCAGTTGTGACTGACGGATGGCTTGACAGCGCTCTGGAGAGAGGAGCTCATTCATGCTCACTGTTTACTTTGTTTAGCCAGGATTATATTTCATTGAGCTGCAAAAAAAAAAAATCCCATTTTAATTGTCGTTTTAATTTCTTCCTAGCAGCGCAGTCCCCAGAAGGGGTGACCTTCATGCAGATACATGCCCGCTCTAGAAACGGATGGACACGAGATAGCTCGAGGGGTGTGAAATGGCCTTCATAGCAATCTTTCATGAATACGTTGCTGGTTTTAATCCAATTTATTCAGCAAGTGACAGGGAATACAAACGGGTCTGTGGCTGTTTGGTAGTCTTGCAGCATTGCCTGGGTGATGGGTAGCTGCCTCTCTAATGGTGTTACAGGGCTTTCCCGTTGCCTGTTTCAGCTCAGAAGGTGTAGTGGCCAGATTACCCCATGGAAATGGGCTTTATCTAACTTTGATTTATGACGCGTCCAGAGGGCCACAGGCAATGTCC
Organism: Steatornis caripensis; assembly: GCA_013398225.1. Classification (NCBI taxonomy): domain Eukaryota; kingdom Metazoa; phylum Chordata; class Aves; order Caprimulgiformes; family Steatornithidae; genus Steatornis; species Steatornis caripensis. Next base: position 152,664 of record VZSC01019441.1, read on the forward strand.
AGTTCCCATTCGGTCCCCCTCGTGTGGAGGAGTTTGATCTGGCAAGCTCTCATGGCATACCTGCCTTCCAGGAGCAATGCATGATGCAGGAACGCTGCTCGGTGCTCTCCTTTCCCCTGGACAAAGTAAGAGGAGGAGGGGATCTGCTTACAGTATTCTGAGCCCAAGAAACTGCCTATCATGGAAGGCACTTTGCAGACAGCTGCAGATCAGGTCTCCGGATGGCCCTGCAGGTGGAAGTCATTCTTGTGCCCGCGAGAGCTGAGCACGGCGGGGCTGTGCCCAGCAGGGCTGCAGATTACGGCAGTGGCAGGTCTGTAACTAGAAGCTGATGGCCCCTCTGTCGTGTGTCCTACCTTTAAGGGTCTGAACTGACCCTGAATGAGGCAGAATAAGTGAGAACATGGAGTGGTTTAACAAAAAAAAACCCCTTCTCGTCGCTTTCTGCAAGCGTTGGCTCCAGCGCCTGGTGGGTCTCAGTTGTGGCCATTGCTGCAGCCTGGGCAAAAGCGGATTTCATTCTCATTCCTCCCACCTAGCCTTTGATCTTACTAGACCTATTTGTCTCCCTTGCTCTTAGCATCCCCGCTCTAACCTGCGGGCAACCTGGCACAAGGAACAGAGTACCCTGGTGCAGCACCTGGTGCAGCAGCCCCAGCTTGCCTAGCCCTAGCAGCCTGTGCATGCTCTACAGGAGCCCAGATAGGTTGCTAGCACTCAGTGGTAGCACACACCTATGCACCAGAGCAGGCAGGGTTTAGGGGACCCCTCCCTCCCCCCCTTTCCCTTCCCAGGGAGGAGGCAGCCCGGGAGGTCCTGGCAAGCTCCTGTTCTTGCTGGGTATAGCTGGCCCTTATCAGGCTTAATTGGGGCTGACAGCAGGGAGTCCAGGGTGCAATCCAGATTGAAAAGTAGGTACTGATGCTGATACAAACAGAAATCAGGCTCGTTAATAATTAAGCTGCAGCTTGGCAGCACTCACCTTGACAGTCTTGACCTTCCAAATTAAAAGTCTGTCTCTCCCCACTGCCCCTTGTGTTTTATTTATCACAGCCCTTGATAGTTGTCTTTGCGGGCTAACGTACCGGGGTGATGTGCAACACACTTCACTGATGCCCAGTCCCTGCTTCCTGGAGAAGCCCTCCAAGACCCCCATCCCTACACCTGGTCCCTCAGGAGACGGGGGCCTGTGGCTAGCATAGCCTATGTGGGGAGCATGCCCCACGCTTGCTGCAGAGACGGTGGCCTCCTGCGGCTCTGAAGGCAAACCGGTGCACCACGTTGCTGGCTGAAGCGCTTCCCTGAAAGGCACAAGCATCAGGAGTGTGCTCCGCCATTGGGATGTTGCAAGAGTTTATTCCCTCTCAGCTGTTGGATCTGTACACACGGGCTCAACTCAGTCCTCGGCATCCCATGGGAACACATAGACCCAGCAGGCCTGGAGCAGGTTCAGGTTGGGGTCTGGTGTTTTGCAGAGGTTGGCACTGATTCCTGCCACAGGGTGCTCAAGTGTCCTAAATGGTAGGTGGGGAGAAGAGACAAATTGAGGTAGGTGCTTTGTATTGCTCTATGGAGGTGCTTAATCTCTCCTTAATTGTATAGTGAGTATAGACTGGGGCAAGAGACATGTGAACTGGGCTCTTAAGCTGTCCTTCCTACCACAAATGGCACTGCTCTAACGTCAGAGGACGATCAGCAGCCCTGTATGTGGCATCTATGGATCACTTGCACGAGTGCATTGAGCAAGATCCAGCATGGTACTGATGTGTGACTCAAACTCTGTCTCCTACGTTAGGACAGAAGCTCAGTGAAAATACAGTGGCAGGTTTCACGTTTTCAGATGCGCCTTGCTAGGTTTCTGTGCTTTGCTTTCCTGTTGCACATTCACAAATGTGACTGCTTTTTAATGAGGCATGAAGGGATTACCTCCTTTTTTCATTATCTGCAAGCTTCCTCTATTAACGTTTCTGCAAGGTACCCATTTGAAGATGCTGCCTATGCCTGTTCTCCTGCAGCTGACATCATTGAAAGATTTAGCCTGGGAGTGGTGTTCAGTCAGCTGCCCCCACAGGACATCCTTGACGTGCCTTCTTGGGGGACCACGTGTCTGCCTTCTGCGCCCCAGTTCGCTGTGCTCACCGCAGAGGAGCTGCACGGTCACAGCAGGGCCTCCATTATTCATGCCTCGGTGGATGTGCTATCAGCAGGCTGCAGGTCTCCATCACTGGTCAGCTTGTCGCTTCACTGTGAATGGCTTGCCTAGGACTTGAAGGTGCCTCTGGTGGCACTTACTCTGCTGACAGGGTGCCCTCTGCAATAGCGCAAGTCCCACAGCCCTTCACAGCTGGTGCTGTGGTAAGAGCCAGTTCCTTCACTTTGGTGGAGTGTCCAGTCCCATTCTGCAGCTAGCCCTGGGGTCACCAGAGCTCTCTGTCCTCTCCTGGGCATGGACGTGTCCCTTGATTTACTCTCTTCTAAGAGCTGCCTGGCAAGTGATTCCCATTCTCATAAAATCATTAGGTGAGCCACAAATGGCTTGCAGAGGCAACAAAGCCACCTGCCAGCAGCTGAAGGTCCTGCCGCCGGCCACGGACACGGGGGTTCCCGTGCAGCCTGCTCGACAGCCTTGGTTGCAGGCAGAAGAGATGATGGGGGCCTTGCTCCTGAGAGGAGGGGTTTGGGTCTCACGCTGTCCTGCCTGGCACAGGTACATAACCGAGCATGAGCAAGACACCATGTTGGATACCGCTCCCTATGGCGAGGAGAAGGCTTTCTGCACTGCGTGTGCTCACAGACCTGCCTGCAGCTCAGCCTTGCCTACACAGCTCATGTGCTGTGTTGTCAGCTACACAGCTCGTGTTGTCTTACCGTGCCAAAGGCTTTTGTCAGATCAGAGGTTCGTTGCATTGTTTCTCCTGGAGTTGTTAAGCCAAGGAAGTTCTGCCCGATATTCCCCATTTTCAGGGCAGCTCCTCCAATTCCAGGCATTTGCATTCTGTGCTGCGCAACTGTAGCCAGTGGGCGAGAGCCCAAGGGACCGTGGCCGCCAGCTGCGACCCGCAGTCTTTCCGATCTAGTTCCTTCGCAGCGAAGGTTGTAGTGAGCCAGACCGTCCCCGAGCCTGGGCTTTGCAGNACATTTGCATTCTGTGCTGCGCAGCTGTAGCCAGTGGGCGAGAGCCCAAGGGATCGTGGCCGCCAGCTGCGACCCGCAGTCTTTCTGATCTAGTTCCTTCGCAGCGAAGGTTGTAGTGAGCCAGACCGTCCCCGAGCCTGGGCTTTGCAGCCCTGCTGGGGTGGCTGCTGTGCTTTTGCTCGACTCAGTACTGTCAGCACACATCAGCACGCGCTCGGCTCGTCCGCCCAGCTGGGCTTTGCGGAGCTGAGGGTGCCTCCTCCCCTACGTTGTACGGCAACTGGCGTGAAAGCACCTGCATTTTCAACGATGGACACAGCTGATCGTCATCTTCATACACTTCCACGTAGAGGCAGAGACTGGGCTTTCTAGATCTCTCTCTTGGAAAACTCCCTGCTTAAGTGCATATAAGTAACTTGAGTCTTGTTCTCGATGATCATCAGTTCATCCTCCAAGTGTAGCACATGGCAGAACATTTTGTCCAGGTTCACTCCTGTTTCTGCACTTCTCCAGCTCAGCTGCCCCTTCCCCTCTGTGCTTGCTTGGCCTTTGCCTGCAGTTGCATTGCCCAGATTCTTGTGCAGATGCTGTGCTCCCCTGTATTTGTAAACTTTGGGGGATTCCCAAATCCAGAGCACGCTGTCTTTGAGCTAAGCAGTGATGGTTTTGATGTACGTCATTGATTTCAGATGATGGATGTAGTTATTTCTGCTTCTGTGATGGGTTATAATAATGTCACCTGCACAGGAGTTATTATATATTTTATAAAAACTCTGCAGGTCTTGCGAGGCTTACAGTCTTTGCAATCAATCTAGGCAGGCTGGTGAAGAGAAGGCAGAGTTTATAACTAGATTTCACTGGGACTTCATAATTTCTGTGTGATTTTTGGTGTGGAGTATGAGATCTGATGGAGTCCACGTGGGATTAATCACATCTGAGGCATTACCTGGGGTGTTTGTGAACTCTACAGAAAACCAAGGGTAACATCTGACCCAGTGCTCAGCCAGAACAAGGTGCTCTACGTTTGTGATACCCCCGGCCCCCAGCAGAGCTCCAGCTGCCACGGTGGCTCAGCTGGGCTGTGTGCTGCCGCTCGTATTCCCCGACTGGTCAGGAGCAGCAAAGCCAGGGGAAATCCGGCTTCTGTCTTGAGATGTCAAGTCTTTTCAGAGAGCGCATCAGCATGTGCCCTTGGGTGTGTCGGTGGGAGAGGAGACCTGGGTCAGGGCCGGGGACAGTGCCAGGGCACCCTTTCTGCTGGTTGGGGTGCTCCTTCCCATCCAGGCAACCAGAACCTCCCCAGGCACCTTGCTGGGTTTGCTGGGGCATCAGGAAGGTGAGCGTGGCACAAGGTCACCTCAGCGTGCTGCGCCTCCCGGGCAGGCCCACAAGGCACCGCTCCAGTAACACGAAAGCAAAAACCCATTTGGCTTCTGACTTACTTCTTCCTGTTCTTTTTTTCCAAATGCTAGGAACACGTACGTGTGTGGTTGTGACTGTGTGTGTCTGTCTGAGTGTTAGATCAAGCACCGAGTGATTTTCCAGTCAAAGGGGAATACAAAGATCCTGTCTCTTGTTCCTTCAAGCCAGGAAACACACTAGGGCGTCAAAGCTGTCTTGGAGGGCGTTTGTGCCAAACGGCAGAATGAATCAGTACCTTGGTCTCCCCAAAGCTGTGGCTGCTGCAGGGATGACGGGAGGGCGTATGTCCTCCCAAGAGCGCCAATGCAGGCTGAAGAAACATTTGGGGGGTTTTAAAATAAATTAAAACCATGTTGTGTATGTTCTCAGTGACCGACCGATAGTCAGAGATCTTGATCCTTTGTTTCTGCGGTCCAACACCCCACGACTGCCCCCCAAATTGCTGCGTAAGCTTAGCAAGCTGTGAAGGGGCTGCAGAAGCCCATGCTGGGGCCCTGCAGACAAGCCCCTGCGGTGCCTCGGTGCTCCAGGGCTGCTGTCTACAGCTTGGTGTTGACCTTGCTTTCACAGAGGTGGCTGAGAGGAAGCTGACGGTTGAAGAGGAGGAAGCCAAGAGGATTGCAGAGATGGGCAAACCGATACTTGGCGAGCATCCCAAACTAGAAGTCATCATCGAGGAGTCCTATGAGTTCAAGGTCGGTAGTTGTCCCAGGTGTCCTCCAGGAGGGGAAAGCTGTGTGGCACTGCAGAACAGCCATGGAAAGCAGAACTGAGGAGGCTGGGGACAGCTGCATGTGCAGGGAAAGGGCTGCTGGAAGATAAAAAGGAGTACACAATGCAATAAAGTATGGAGGAAGCCTACAAGAAGTGCCAGGGGATGTAACTGCTGGTAGGCAGAGGTGTAGGGAGGAAGACAAGGGAGCCCTGCTGGAAGCAGAACAAGCCAGGGTGCAGGAGAGGGTAGGAGCAAAGCTATCTCTGGTGAGGCGGGGGCGAGGTAAGAAGGAGCCTCCTCTGGAGTAAGAGGTGGCAAAGAAGCAGACTCTGGTGAGGTTTGGGTCAGCCTGTCCAGGGAGGAGGTGGGCTCAGCTCCAGTCACGGCCTCATCTGACTGGTAGGAGAGTGCTTGTGGCACCTCAACAGATTGGGAAGGGTCAGTGAGACCACAGTGCACTGCAAGATCAGCCTTGCCTGCTAGCAGCCGGTTTAATTGATGTGAATCTCTATTCCCACAACAGAACACCGTGGACAAGCTGATTAAGAAGACAAACCTGGCTTTGGTTGTAGGGACACATTCCTGGAGGGACCAGTTCTTGGAGGCCATTACTGTCAGTGCAGGTGAGGGGGACATCAGACAACCCACACCAGCATCCCCAGGGTTCATGCAGCCTGGGATGAGATCTGTCTGGGCTCAGGAGACAGCATCTGCCTGGTCTGTGATGCTCAGCTGTTCTGTGCGTGGTGGTCATCAGCAAAGTCAGTCCAAAGAGCTCCTCCGCTCCAAATATACTGGGCTTTTGCAGAAGCATTAGCCAGGAGCCCAGGAGATCCATCTTTTGGTGCGGAGCCATGCAGTACACCAGTTTTCAAAGACCTTACTTCTACCGGAGGGGCTCTTTCTGCTTCAGTGGTCTGATGAGCAGTGTACATACCATCCTGGCCATGCTGCTGGCTCCTGGTGTGCCCAGTGCTGTTCTGTATAGGTAGCTTCTGCTGCTGGAAGAGGTCCTCTCTGCCGTGACCAGTAATGTCTCTGGGAGGGTTACCACATGTGGACAGGAGATGTTGCCCCACGAGGCAGAAGCTGGTGGAGGTAGAGGCCCAGAGACCTTCCAGCTGTTGCCAGGGGAGCCTGAAAGAGTTCACATCTTCCAGAGCCAGACAGCTGCGGAGCAGACATTCTAAGCGTGTCCATGCCATTAATGATACTCAGGCACCTCTCTGAACCCTTCCTTAACGGTTTGGCATCTTTCCCGAAGGGCTGTTTTCCACCCAGACACAGTGCAGGCAGCAGGCAGGCAGCTGAGCAGGAGCTGTCACCAGCAGCCACAAGGGCCGCTTTCTTCTGATGTGAAAGAAGAGGTACGGGGTACTCAGTTTTCTTCTTCCTAGAAATTAAGAGAAACTGCTTCTGTGGAAACAGTACTTCCATCCTTGTAGCAAGCAGGCCTGCTTCTCTCTTCCTTCATCTCTCTCTTTTTGCCATCTGCTCTCTGCTCCCAACTTGCTTTCTCTTTTACCAGTTTATTTCCTTTGTGCTGTATCCGCACAAAGACCAGCAGTGCCTCCCGCCTTGGGGCTGACCTGGCCCACCAGGCGAAGGAGGGAACCCCTCCAAGGGGCTGCTGCTGCTGATACCCCCACACAGATGAGAAATCGTTGGCGGGGCACTGCTGATGGCCAGCCCGTGCACGGGTGCAGGAGGACCAAGAGGTCACTCCAGTTTACCAATTCTATCACTTTCTGCTATTTTAACCCCCAAAAAACATCAGTTGTCTCTGTGACTTCATGGTGGCGCTCAACAGTGATCTCCACAGGCTGACTACATACTGTGTGACTGCGTGTGGGTGAGAATGGGGACGGGGATGGGTCTGCCCCTCTGGCTGCCCCACACCGCTCTGCCGCTCCCCTGCCCTGCAGCCTCTGGGGTGTCCCAGGAGGCACCCCTCTCCCCAAGTCTCACTCCTGTCACTGAGGGACCTGGTGTGCCCTGAGCCCACTGTTGCGGCCAGCACCACACCACCTTGTCCCAGGAGAGTAGCATCCCCGGAGCCCTGGGGCAGGGGGCCAGGCACAGGCTGAAGTTCACCGCCGTAATCTTGACCCATCCCACCATGAGCACCTGACGTCTCCTTCCACATTGTTTGCAGCGGGTGACGAGGATGAGGATGAGTCTGGTGAGGAGCGCCTGCCGTCCTGCTTCGACTACGTGATGCACTTCCTGACCGTCTTCTGGAAGGTGCTGTTTGCCTGCGTGCCCCCCACCGAGTACTGCAACGGCTGGGCCTGCTTCGTTGTCTCCATCCTCATCATTGGCATGCTCACAGCTGTCATCGGCGACCTTGCCTCCCACTTCGGCTGCACCATCGGCCTCAAGGACTCAGTGACCGCTGTCATCTTTGTCGCCTTTGGCACTTCAGTACCAGGTGAGGTGGCCGCGAGGAGGGGACAGGGTGGGAGGAAAGTCCTCTGGTGGCTCTCCTGCCCCCAGGGGAGTAGCTCTGTCATGGGGATGGGGTTCAGGCTGGGAAGGGGCTCCACAGCACCCTGTCCCCAGGCAAGGTCGGCACCCGACTTGGTGGCAACATGCACCTGGGAGGGGGAGTGTGCACCAGGAGAGGTCCGTGTCCCCACCTGGCCAGTGCCCCACCTGAGCCTCCCTTGTCCCCTGGACATGAAGGGTTGCCCATTTATCCTGCTGGACCACTCAGTGATTTCTCCTTCCCTCCTCCCCCAACTCCAGACACGTTCGCCAGCAAAGCCGCGGCCATCCAGGACGTGTACGCTGACGCCTCCATCAGCAACGTTACAGGCAGCAATGCTGTCAACGTCTTCCTGGGCATCGGGCTGGCATGGTCGGTGGCAGCGATCTACTGGGCATCGCAGGGGCAGGAGTTCCAGGTGTCAGCGGGCACCCTGGCCTTCTCCGTCACCCTCTTCACCATCTTCGCCTTCATCTGCATCAGTGTCCTCCTCTACCGCCGGCGGCCCCACATCGGCGGGGAGCTGGGTGGCCCCCGGGGGTGCAAACTGGCCACGGCGTTGCTCTTCGTCAGCCTGTGGCTGCTCTACATCCTCTTTGCCACCCTGGAGGCCTATTGCTACATCAAGGGGTTTTAGGCGGTGGAGGGACGGTGCCACCGGGGGAAGGGACCTCCTCCTCCGTTACCTCACCGGACACCGGTCCTGGAAGCGCGGTTTCACCGGAGGGGACTACCGTCGGTCGGGGCCGCCGCCGCCCAGACAGTCAGATGGCTGGGCGCCCAGAAGGGCAAAACCATCACAGAGTGAAAAACAAACAAACCCCACCCAAAATGATGCAAAAGAAAAGAAAGCAACAATGGCAAACGTTGAAATAAACCAAAACGGAATAAACTCAGCCACTGACCCCATTCAATGAGATTAAGAAGTTTCAGCCATCTCCAAAGGCCACCTCCCCCACAGGGGCTTGTCTGCTTTCCTCCGAGCACCCCTCCGCTGTAAGGAGACGTGTTCTTATTTTTCCTGGTTGGGAATTGCAGAAGGCTGATCAGGAATTTGATTTTTTTTTTCCTTTTTTTTCTTTTGTTTGCTTATTACTTTTTGGTTTGGGGGAGGGGGGGCACGCTGCTTCGGTTGTTTTTGTTTTTTCTTTTTTACTACTAAAACAAAAAAAATGTTAAAAATCTACTCTAAAGCTTCAAGCTGCCATCAGTGCTGGAAGTGAACATGTGTATTTTTTGAAGCCACAAAAGACTGTGACACAGTCAGAGAACTTTTTCACTATTACTCGTTTCCTCCCTCGCCGCCTTCCGTTTCTTTCTTTTTTAAGAACATCACAAGACTGATATATTTTTAATACGAACACAGACACACACACACACATTCAGTGACAAAGGCTGGAGCATGTAGCATCTCAGTCATCTGCCTGGGCTAAGAAAAAAAGGAGGAAAAAAACCCCAGCCCCAACCCTCTAATACAATACGTATCATGTATATTTTGACTATGGCATTTCTCTTTGTATAATTAACTTTGAGCTCGTGGTACCGCAGGGAGAGAAAATTATGTTAATTTATAACCTATAAAGAAATAAATGGCTACCCAGGAACAGCCTGCCCTGGGGGGGAGCGACGGGACGGGGTACCGCTTCCTTGGGATGGTGGTGGTGGCGATGGGTTTGCCGCGCGGTCCTCCTGCTCAGAGGTCGAAATGAGTTCAGGAAAACGCGGATAGCGCCCGCGCGTGTGTTCCCAGCGCCGTCCCACCCCGAGCTGTGGCGTGGCTGCCCTTTCACTCGTTTGCTACCCCGTTTTTCACAGACCCCACGCCTTGCTGGTGGTCTTCAGGCCACTGAAAGGTACGGGCTTAAAAACTGCCACCTGCGTCAGGACGCCTGTAGCATCTCGAGTACCTTTTAGGAACACCAGACAGACAAAAAGGCATCCTTTTCATTTGAAGTGCATTTCTTTATAAGGAAAAAAAAAAGAAACCCACCACGAGAGTATGATGTCATGAATTACATCAACAGCTGCAAACTGAAATGTTGGGTTGGTAATAAAAATAAATAAAAACTATACCTATATCTATATACACAGTGCTATGTAGAAACATATTTCTTAACTGAGAGCCCTGGAAGAGTATGTTAAAACCTTACCCTTTGTAAAGTGTTTTCAAGATGAAGATAATTTCTTCTATCAAGAAACAGGTGCCACAAAGGGAAACGTTTTCTTCATAAAGTAAGTAAGTAAGTTCCCTATAATAAGCCAAGCCCTGGGAGGTGGCAAGTAAGAGAGGGGCTGCCGAAAGGTGGGTGTCTGCCTGCCGCAGTGCCTTCTGCTGCCCCGGTGGCAGGGAGGAGGTGGCCGCAGGTGAGGAAAAAAGCAACGGGATCAAGGCTGTCACGGACAAAAAAAGGAGATGTACCATTATAGCAGGTCACGAGATGAGAGTTGCGATGGTCCTTAACACACAGATGAAGTATTTATTTTCATAAAAAAATGTCTATCAGATATCTGTATCTCTATGTAAATGTGTATACATGTAAGGGAGAGAAGAAGAATCCTTCTCAGAGGAGCAGCAGGAGCTTTGCCGGTGGGAGCCCACCATGGGTGAAAGCCATTGGGTTTGAAGCCAACAAGTATCTGACCTCCTGCCTCCTTTCCCTCCTTTTGCCATGCCTTTGGGAAAGGGCCTGAAAAAGATGGGCAAGAATCCCTGGGCCAGGCTCCCAGTGAGCTTGCCAGTCCTTCTGGCCTCCGGCTGTGCCAACAGCCACCGAGAGCAGCTGCTGCCGCCACCGGTCACTGCCTGCCCCCGAAGCACACACGTGTAACACTGAAAGAAAAACTACAGAAGCCCTTCAAATGCTGTCTGTGGGGGTTTAAAGTGCAGCTCTCAAGGAAGGGTTGTTATCATTGTCGGTTTTTAATTCTGACATAAGAAGTCTGTTGAGCTCATCCGTGCCAGCTCGCCCACCCCTGGGTAGGGCCCAGCCTGGGGAGCTGCCGTTGCTTGTGCTGCATCCCCCACGTGCTTTTCAGCCGCTTCCTTCTCCAGCTGAGCTCGGGGAGGGGGCGCGGGGCGAGGACTGGCTGCCACAAGCGCCAGCTGCATGGGGACCTCGGTGCCCTCCATGCATGTGGGCAAACTCCGCCAGGCCGACAACATTCGTGGAGTGCTTTTTATTTAATTTTATTTTTATTTTTTACTTTACTTTTATTTTTTATTAAAAAATATGCAAGCTGAAAAAAAAATGCAGGTTTGGTGCCTTTGGGCATTTTTTAATGTTTATTTGCTGAGGCTTTTATGTTTTATTTTGGGTCTAGCTATCTGCTTGCTCCTGTTTTCCTTTGGGCAGGTGCCTGGACTTGGTTGCGCTGGCTCTGGCTGGTTTGCTCCCTTCCCCACCCCAGCCCTCCAGTTTGATACTGCTGTGGCATTCGCCGCTGGCTGGCTGGCGGAGAGGAGATTTTCATAGAATCATAGAATGGTAGGGGTTGGAAGGGACCTCTAGAGATCATCTAGTCCAACCCCCCTGCTAAAGCAGGTTAGCCTAGAGCAGGTTGCACAGGAATGCATCCAGGCGGGTTTTGAATATCTCCAGAGAAGGAGACTCCACA
>VZSC01019442.1:5602-66389 GCA_013398225.1 Steatornis caripensis
GGGGGGGGGGGGGGAAGATAAATTTGCAGATGACATTAGCTTGAGGATGGCTATTTTTCTTAGGAACCCAGAACATGTTGATGACACAGTCCTCTGCTGTTTTTCTCAGACGAGAAATAAGGCATATTGCTCTGGTTTCTGGACAAGACAAAATTAAGCAACTTAACTGCCTAACACACTGTCTATAACTTCAGAATATAATCTCTGTGTTAATTTACACAAATATGATGTAGCTGACCAAAGACAAAATATCAAATCCTCATGAAGGGCCATGATGCCGCTGTTTAAATGATGTGCATACCTCTATAGGATTAGATATTGCTAAACATTAAGGCTTAGTTAGCCCTAAGTCACAGGAACAGGATTTGGACATGGTCTGTGTTCTCCGTACTGTATTTACTGATTAGACCTTGCTTACCACACACTAATTTTTGCCCATTGATATCGCACTTCTTGTATTTATGTTCAGCACAGTGCTTTGACTGCATCAGTTGCCTTTTTTTTCTTTGACTAATTTAATCTCTCCATCTTCAAACTTGGATTATTAACAAAATAATTTAAACAGTTTTAGCTGGCTTCTGTTAGTCTGGATAGCTTCAAACACAAGCCTTGCAGATTATGTGAATGGACAAGTATGAAACACTAATCTTTTTTTCGAGCGCCCTTCTGACATTGCTGAATGAGATTTTATTGTCCCAACTAGGATGAATAAGGTCACTCAGCCATTACGTGTTGCCACAGTAATCTAAGGCCTCTCTTAAAGAAGACAGAAAAGAAGCTTAGTCCGAAGTATTGTGAAGTTGTTGGGACTATTACCCTATTTTATTGATGCACAGAAGAGAAAACCACCTCCCTGTTACCTCTTTTCCTAGTTAAGGTTAGATTTCAAGTGAGACATTCTTCTAAAAGTGTTCCCAAGTCTGTCCATTTGTTCCCAAAGATATCCGAAGATACATTTTACATCTGCTTTTTTTTTGTCAGTTATGTAGTTAGGATTGGGATCTCTAAAAGCTGACTATTTATTCATATAAATAATTCCCATAGAATTCACATTTTCCTAGATTTATAATTTCTGGTAAACCTGTTTTTGTCATTTTTATTTATTGTAGTGGTTAGGGCTTGGCAGAAGGGCAGCTATATGACAGGATTGAATGTGCTGAGATCTATTTCAATCATGACAGAAATAGCATGTCAAAAGGGAATAGAATAAGGAACACCTTTGGCCAAGAAGTTGCCCATTCTGGATATAGTTTTGGGTCCCCAGACCTTCCACTTGTCACGAGTCTGACTTGGCACTGTCAACTAGAAACAACTTTTACAGCTAGACACATACTTCATCTTCAGCAGTAGTTCCTCAGCACAGTCATTAATGGCATCCTAATTTTCACTTATCATGAGGGTCAACTCTAACATTCAAATGCACCCTTTACAGAAAGTTCAGCTGCCTCCTTGCTTTCTTCTTAATTTTTTTTTAATTGACCACAATAATGGGGAGAATACAGAGATTGCTTTTCAGACTTTTGCTATCCACCTGGTTCTGAGAGAAACTGGAGTTTAGCAAGTGCAGTCCCACATGGCTGAGGTCCAGGCTTCCTTCTCTGTAAACGACATAAAACATTGAGATTGGCTGAGGTATTTTTGGGACTAATCCCTTGCATTGTATAGGCAGGAACACCCGAGGCCAGAAGGGCTCAGAGGAGGCCACCCTCCTTTGGAATTTGATCCCCTCATTGTTCTTTCCGAGTCATTCTTTCAACCTTCAAGGCACATTATAAATCTCTGATATTCATTCAGGCTTTTGCTCTGGAGCATTCACTGTGGAGAGAGTAGTGGACTCTGTGGTTTTGATGAAGTTATTTAACCTTCTTTGATTTTTCATACATGTGCATAAAGCACAGTGCATGAAAGCTTTTATACCCTGGTAATACTATGCAAATAAATTCTGATGTAAAAGGTTAAAATGGGTTTGACTTTATCCTTGTTTGCACGATTCAAGGCAACACAGCTTGGTATACAATTTAAAAGCACTTAATTAGCACATAGGGTTGCATTGCTAACTTTTGCTGCAAGGGATGCTTTCCTACTTTTCCTTCTGTGTTAAGAGAGGTTCTCCCTGACAACAGTAGCCAAGGAAAGCATAGTTCCACGTGTGCTGTGCAAAAGTCCTGTCTGAAAGTTTCCTGCTCGTTTTGCTTGCGATGTCTTAAAACAAACAAGTTACCTGTGCAGCTGTTCATACTTGGGTGACAGATCAAGGGGCATCTTGCAGCTCCTCATATAGGGAGCAGAGAGGGCAGATTTCAGCCCACGAAAGATGGAGCTGCCAGTGCAGTATGTCAGTAAACAGTATCGATTGGTTTACGGCACTGGGGTCGGGGTGAGAATTGATGTTGTGATACAGTGGCAGGTCAACAGTTTAAAGTGAAGCGGTGTCAGAACATCCTGTAACCGTAACAGAAGTTAAATAAAAGTGGACATTTGGATCTTTTCATCTAATCTGCAACATCCAATTCACTAGGTGTTTGACTGGGTCAGAATGTAGCTTTGTATTTCTAACAGGCTTAAGTCTGCATGACACTTAAGTTTTCAGTCTGCAATTTCGAACCTATATCTCAGTGCCCCCAGTCCTTGCACTTCTTCCTTCCTCTGCTTCCCTGTCTCTCATAAGCATACACGTACACATACACGTGCATGCAGAGCTAGAAGCTCTGTGAATTTAAATTTTCTTTTTTTCCGATTCCTCTGTACATTGTTATTAAACTAGAAAAGCATCTATGTTAAGGTTTGTACTGTTTTGCTCCATTTTTGTGTTTGTATAAAGGGGCTAATGGAAACTACACTGAATGCTGAAAGGAAGAATGCGTTCTGTTGTATTATAGCAAGTAGTTAAAGGCCACCTGCAGGCTTACAACAGCTGGAATGAGTATAAAACACTATTAAAACGAGTGCTTTGTATAATTCATGAAAGCTACCTCCATGACATCTGACAGATTTACCTCATTATGGGCCAGCTCTGCCATGTTTCTTGTTACTGACCTTACTGTCCCACTGTAGACCACAGAGAAAATTCTTAGACGAAGGAATCACTGAAGCAGGCAAAAACCAGTGTGCCCCTGTACCGACAAATTTTTAGGGACACAGTATGCCGAAGCTGCTTTTTGTAGGTTCATGGAATAATCTAAACTTAATAAATGGAGCAGTTAATCAATAGCTGCTGCAGTGACTTTGCAGGCAGTGCATCACTTCAGCAAACACTTTTTGTAACAGTAGGAATTCATAGAAGGCATTATCAAGGAAACCAACCAGCAAGGAGTTTGAATAGTCTAATCTTGAGGTGATAAAAGCATGAATAACCATTTCAGGCTCTGGACCAGATACAACTGGCTGCAGAATGGTGATATTCTTTAAGCGCACCCAACAGGATTTGGATCGAACCCTGGAAATAAACCAAAACTCTAAGCAAATTACTATTGAAATACAGGCTGCATCAAAGGAAATAGGAAGGAAAGAAAAAAGATTGAAAGAAATGTTTTGGTGCAAGGATAATTTATTTTAATTTTATGAACATTTGTGCATAAGATTTTTTTTAGTTTCCAAGAGTGCACACTTGACACGCATGATGATGTCAATATTAAAATGACAGTCCACGTTTTTCTTTTCCATTCATCCTCATTTCCTTCTGTTAGTTGAATGTTTCTCCATTACTTAGTCCAGGTTTTCTTTTGTTTTTTCATTTTCCTTCTCAAAATCCTTCTTGACATTAGGACAACGGAGAGAGTGATGTTCTTCCTCTCCTGCCATAGACGTTAGAAGGCAATCAGAAAAGTAGAAAGCCAAAATTTATTTTGGTTGTTACCAAGATAGAAAAGATGAGTGATTTCATTAATTTTTTTCTTTTTGAGAGAAATACAGATGGTTAAAAGCAGACATGCATATTAGTATAACAGTTCTCTCAAAGGACACTTGGTACAGTGCCCCTTGAAGTCGATTACACCAAATGATCTTAACTTGAAGCAAATACGATCAAAACAGATCAGCCCAAAATTTGAAGACCCAGTTCTACCAGATATCCTCAGAAAATTTTCACTGACATACACCCCCATGAAGGGTACCTAGAGTTGAGATTCACCCAAAGATGATCAGAAATCCCAGTATGCTGAGAGCAGGGTTGGCAAAAACCAGAAGAATGAAGTTTGACAGACCAAATGACCAAAGCAGACGCAAATATAAATTCAGAAATATGAAGACGGGATCATAAATAGATGAAAAGATCAATCTAAGAAATACAATGCACATTTAGATACCAAAGTTAAAAGTGAAGTGTCTAATCACTGATAAGACTAGTTTTGTGCTCTAATGAAGCCTGAGGCTGTGATTTTTCGTATTCCCTAATTATCAGCTGCAACTTGTAAAGAAAACTGGCCAAAAAGCGATAAACTAGACAACTAGTGACTGCATGTCTGTAGAAAGGAATTACAGATTTTAATAACGGGCTGAATTGCTTTAAAGCAGTTTTGATCAAATCAAACACATGAGCACTCTGCTCTTTTTAGTGGCCAGGTGATTGTACATTTCATGTACAAACACAACTTACTTTCTTGTATAGCTAAGGCAGCAGAATATCCTTCTCTCACTTTGCAAAAACTGAAAAGATGAAATCAGAGGTCCATGGTAATCAGTGGCAAAATTCCTACTGTCTTAAAAAGGACAAAATCTCACTCCATTTTGTTGAATTTAAATTGATCGCTGTGGTAATTAATAAAGAGCTGGAAGCTATAAAAGCCGTGTAAAATCTTGCCAGCTCCCTCATTTATAATGAAGTGTGCATGCACTTTTGTAAGGACAGACTTAGGCTCGATGACCATTGAGCTGCAGCTGCCTTTGGGTATCACCCCAGGGGTTTCTCCAGTCCTCTCATCAGCAGGCAGGTAGCACCATTAGGGCATTTCGTGGGTGTACTGGTTTGAGCTAGGTCAGAACCAACTTGCTTCTTTTAGTGATTTTACTTATCAGTTAAGTCTCTTCTGGGAGACTGCACTCTCTGAAATTAAAAGCATGTTTTTCAGACAGTGTCTGCTTCTAGCAGTGATAAGGCTTGATGTTTATAGCTAGTGCTGGAGTAACAGTAGGAATGATGTGCAGAAAGGCTTTCCTAGGAAACCTTGGAAACCAAGGTCGCTGTTTGAGTCTGCACAGGAAACGAAAGGGAGGAGAAGAGGTGACACCTGCGACCCTCCTGCAGGGATGAGGGGGCTGGACAGGTGACCCAAACCTGACCAAACGCAATATTCCATCCCCTACGCATCACACTCACTATAAAGCTGAGGGATCATGAGGGCCAAGCTCTCTTCTTGCGCTCTGGCATCCAGGAGGACTCTGTCTGTTTCTTCTACCTCCAATCCCAATCCGTGCATTCCAGAATCCAGTTCCCGTCTACTGCTGAGTCCAGTCCAGGACTGTCCCAGGGCCTGCCCCGCAGCATCTGGGGTGACATGATCGTCATCAGGGGATCTCGATGTTGGTTTTGTATATATATCTGTGTATATTCCGTTATTTTTTCTATTACTTATTATACTTTATTACTGTTGTTATATTGCAGTTATATTAAAGCTGTTCTAACCTTTCCAACCCATAAGTCTCTTTCCGTTTTGTCTTTCCCTTCCCCTTCTGGTAAGGCAAAGGGTTAACAGAGAGTATTTGTCCTGCATTTAATAGCCAGCCCAGCCTTAAACCGTGACAGTGGGAAAGGTTTAATCTTGGCACACAGATCTCCAGACCAAGGATCAGGGATGGTGCGGTGTATCTCTGACTCTGCTGCTCAGTAGGTCTTAGGGAGATGGAAACATCATGTTGCTGGGATCCTGTTCCTCCCTCTTCCCACTCTATCTGTGCCCTGCCATCTGAATTGAGTGTAACAGCTCTTCAAGACGTGAAACACCTTCTGTTAAGTCTCTGTCCAGTTCCTGGCACAAACAAGACTCAGATAGTCATGTAATCCTTTAATTGCCACTGTGAAACAAATAATTCATAAGATAAATCCGCTTTCAGTTTGAGCAGTCCAGTAAGCTGTAACATTCTCTTTCCTGAAGAGAGGCAGTTCAGTGATGCATTAAAAGGTTCTCATGTGCCAGGCTCCAGCTTTGTTACACATCCACCCAGAAGAACCTAATTAAGGGCTTTATACAAAAGAGATTAATAATTTCTGATTAAGTTAGGGCAAGTGCAGTATCAGTTGTAATTGGGGAAATCCGTACGAAGATATCTCCAGTTGTTAACTATCGTCAAAGACGCCAACATCAAAGTTTTTGTTACAAACCCAGCAATTTTGTATTTTCACTTAAATACACACTGGGGGTTTTGCTAAATGCTGACTGTCAGAACAAAGGGTCAAAGCTTAGTGCGCATGCATAAATATGCTACTTTACTTTAATATCTTGTATTTATTTTAGTATGCAGCTACCTTCTTCCATCTATCTCACATCTGCCACTCAACAAAACTAATAAATATGTGTCAAATCAAAACAAGGAATCCCCTTTCTTCACTCCATTGTCAGCATGCCCTAATCTAACTTCTGGTGAGGAAATAGGAAGACTTTTTAATTGATTATCTGTTGGAATATTTTGAGCAGAGGAAATAGGCTGACTTCATTAGCATGTGTTTACTGACACCAGAGTTAAGTTCTGGAAACTGTCATCCACATCATCCCTTAAGTCTATTTCCTAAGCAAATTTTAGCTTTGGATGTTTCTGAAAAAAATAGAGGTTAAGCTCCTTCAATTTTTTTCCATGGTAGGCAATAGACCAGATGCAGGAGGAGACAAACTCCTTATCCTGTTAAAAGTCTAAGCTCCCCCAAAGTAAAACAAGGTCTTGGAACCCACTGTCTAACAAGAAGTCCCATTGCTTGCAAATCTGGCAAGCGTTTCATGCTAAAACAGATTAGCTAAATCTCCGCAGTGAACTATGCTATGTAACTTTCTGTGACACACCAACAAAAGACATTTCTGTGAATAAACACTGATCTGACAGGAAGTTAGACAAATCCACTCCAACATGTATCTTTGGCATTCCAAATGAAAAGGAACATCTAGAGGAAAATTTGAAAAAAAACCCCACAATTGTACAGAGGTCCAACCAGGTGCAAATCTTTACCATAACTGACCTAGGGCAACGGAGCTTTTGTAATTTACAGAAGTGAATCCTAGCACAAAGGGTGGAGCTCAGAGGGACAGTCCCCTGAACACCAACATCGGTCAGCGCCCATCGCACAAATCTGTCTTTGCTTTGGACAGCCATCCCTTACGTTTTGCTGGGCAGTACTTCCAAAACTCTCTGCTCCTTTAAAGTTAGAGTACAAACAGGTTTTTCCAACGTAATTGTTCCTTAGCCTTGCTTTGATGATTCAAAGGAAACAGACATATTGTGGCAGATATTCTTCTTAGCAGATCCTTGGATTCTCCTAAAAATGTTTATATCTACCTATACTTCCAAGCTGTGCCCGCAGAGTACGCTCTCCTGACTGGTGTAAGGGTGTTACCCTGAATTCTAGATACTCCTATGGCTTTAGTGCAGGCGGCTCCACATGCCATGGCATTCTCCAATTTAATATTACCCTAGTTTTCTATCATTAACCACTACAGAGCACTGTCAGGCAGCAGGGCCTGAGCCAAGGGAGAGCTGAGACAGTTCACAAGGAAAATATACTCTTGGGACCCATCCTTCCCCAGCCCCATCTGTGACACTGACCTGAAATTCCTAATTACAAGTGTAAGCACATGAAAAAGAAAAGATACCTTGTTTATAAAACTACTGATTCAAAGATTTCCTTCTCTTAATTAGAAAATAAACAAATATTTGAATTGAGCACATGCAAACAAATACCCTCAAATTGGTTCACTTTGGCTAATCAGTTCCACGCAGAAAATAAATTCATGCAAATCTAAGTCTTCACATGAACACATCTTTTCAGTGACATGCTCATGAGGTCATTTGTTTCAGATTAATAAATCAGGCAGTTCTAACAGCAGCGTTCTTGCCGACATTAACCTCTTTAATCAACAGTTCATTCGCTTTGTGGAGGAAAGCTATTCTCCATGACTGCTATTTTCTGATTAAGAATATGCCGAAGGTGTTGAATACAGGATACAGAGAGTTTTCAAGAAGGACTGGTGTTTATTCTGCCCAGCGGAGCACGCTGGAGTCTTCCCTTACATCCTGAAACACTGTGTTTTTGTCTAGTAAGTCTGTGACAACAAAGCACAGGCAATGTAATTTCTACCGCATGCATGCTCAGAAAATAGATGATCAAGGACCAGCAAGGAAACCTCAGGATGTGGGCATGTGCTCCTTTGCATTGGGAAGTCATGAAGACAAAATGAGTATATATCTTCATTGATATATAAGAGAAATTGAAGTTTCTTCACTTATTTGTATAATGACGTCCACTGATCTAGTAGACCAAACCATACAGACGTTTTATGTGTTCACCACATCCTTGACATTTTAGAGATTTCATGGGTGGAGACATTCAGAACAGCAGTAAGAAGAGAGGACGGAAGTCTGAAGTCCGACTTTTCCCACTGAAGTCAGTGATGAAGTTGCTATCAGCTTCAATAGAGCAGCCTCAGACTTTTGCTGGTGCTCAGAAAGCATAAATAACCTGTAAGATGTTGCTTTTCAGCCAAGCCCATCATATGACAAAGAGTTTCAATATTATGGGAAAGATCCCAACCTATGGTGAAAACTCTCACAGCCTCTTTTCACTCTTCAGGGAGGGATGATGTGTTGAGCAGGGCACCAGGCCACTGAAGCCCATCAATTTAAACATGACTTACCCCTGCTTACTTCAGCTGGTCGAGGAAATCTGTTCTCAAATCAGAGGCTGCTTTCTTTACCAGTTCCAATGTACGGGAGCCAATCATCGATACATGAGGTCTATTTTGGTCTTGTTTAACTGTGTGGGGTCTTTAAATTCAAGCACTGAGAGGTTTGTCACAAATTGAACACTTCATTTTCAGAGTTGTTATAGAACGAGTTGTAAAAGCAGCCCTTGGGGAGAGAGTTTATAATTGTACTGCATAGTTTTGAGCTTAACTTTTAATTCAATGTGCAAACAAACCTGATTAAAGAGGATATGCAAAGAGGAAAAAGAACAACTTTATTTTAATTTTCATTGCCTTGACATTCACAGTTCAAACACTTTCCATAATGTGTCATGAAAAATTATAACTGCGTGTATAGCCTTCAAAGCAAAATACATGCTTTCATTTAGCCCTGATCCGAATTACCTGGTCTGTATTGCCAGGTAAGTGGTAGGTATTTGGGGCACCTTCAGTCACTCGTTCCTTTCTGGCTTTTGAGAAGGTGAGAAAGTATTTCTTTAAAAATCTAACATCTTATACTCGTCTTACACTTGTTTCACTATGCAGTTACTACGAAATTCAAAAGGAAAATTCAGAAAGTTCCTGTGATGCAGTGGATTTATATCTGGAGAACTCCTTTACCAGGAGGAGTAAAAAGGGGAGATATCTAATGGATTATTAGTTGTGTGTATGCAAACATTAAAAATCAGAAGAATGCAATATAAAACTTGTAACCTGATACTTTTTATTAAAACTACCTTAAAAAAAAGAAAATACGTAATGTTGTCTCTGTTAAAATCTGATTTACAGATGAAGCAGAGTGATGGCAAATCTCGTTAAAAGGGACTCAGGTATTCTTAATAATTATATTACTGTAATACCTGGAGGCTGCAGTAAGAGTTATATTACTTTCATTGCTCTAAACACTCCACAAAAAACCAAGCAAGCATAAAATAGCGTGTGCTCCAGAGAGTGTGTCTGCGTGTTTTAGGGCTGTAAACATAGATGGTATAGATGATAAGATAGAATGGAAAGAGGGAGAATGAAAAGGGAAAAGTAGGGGTTAAATACATAAAAGTGAACATATGGCTAAAATTGATTTCATCAATAGTTTCAGCTCACCTCGCACTGAATTCTTTGGTCGTTCATTTCCTGGTTTATGAAGGAAAAGGAAATAATGAGAATGCAATGAATAATGCATATTCATATGTCAGCCTGAGAGTACAGACTAGCACTTTTGCTAATTTGTAATTTGACAATATTCTGTGGAATGAACAATGAAATTCTCTTAGTCAGGAGTCTGGCTCTGAGTCATTATGAGAGATTCAAGCTCACAAGTCAGCTTTCTCTTCAATTTTTAGGAAAGTCCTTCTGTTCCCAGACATTAGATGCTCTAGTACTCGGCAATTAAGAACACTGCTGAGCTTTCACAGAAGTCACTTCCTGATTATTTCTTGGCTTTTGTTGGCAGATCTGTTCATGCAGAAGAGTTCTTAATGGGAGGCTACAATGAACTATCCATTTAAGAGAGATTACAATGAACAAATGGAAAACATGCAGGTAAACAGCAGAATTAATAAGAGGCAAGCCTATTATGCAAATAAGTTTTTAATTAAAAGTTTCCATTTCTTTCAAAACTGATTAAAACTTCAGAGCCATTTTTAATATTTAGTTTTCTGGTTTTGGTCTCAGTGAAACAGCTGGACCGTAAATGGAGTTTTTTCGTTTTAACTTATGTTTATTCTCTCTTTCTCCAGTGTGAGATAAAGTAAGAAAAAAATTATGTAAGAGAATTTTGTCACAATTTGAAATGAAAACGAGAAATATTTTTTCAAATTCTAATGCCAAAGATCTTCAATATAAAAAAAAAATCAACCCACACTCTTCCAGCAAAAATATGTTATCAAAACCTAGTTTTCTGACAAATCTTCTGTCTTGGTAAAATCAGTGAGCTCTACTCAATCTCCACAATCCAGACTATGAAGTGTCAGGCTCTCCTGATTAAACAGTGGTGTTGGGCAACAGCCTATGTAAATACTTATAGTCAAAGAAGAATCGGGCAAGGAGTTGGTGGGGGACAGGACTTTGGGATGCTTGTAATTCATTCCAGAGCTCGCTTCTTACATGAATTCCTGTGCTCACTTCACGAGTCCTCTAACGTGTGGGGATGATAAAAGTGATCAGCTGCAGAGAACGTTCCAAAGTGCTTTGTGCCTCCCTTTGATCCCGTACCCAATACAGATTAGCTAGACTCGAGGTCTGACACTTTGATTTTCAGAGAAGAACATCCAGGATAAGATCTTCAGCTAGTGAAGTCATCACAGCTCCACTGTTTTGTTTTGATTCATATCTGCAAAGGATCTGGCTCTTAAGTTTTAGGAAAGGTTATCTAAGGAAGTAGTACCAATAATTTGTATTTACAGGCTTTTAAATGACAATACTCAAAGCAAGAGCTCGTGCGGTTATCACAAAATAGTCGTTTTCAAGGTCTTGGTGCTAACAGAGGAAACCGTGTTATTGCAAACGCACAGGCCTTTTGTAATATATCACACAATTCATGGAGGAACACCATTCCTGAGCTACTGCACCTCAACCTGTTATAATTTCCTTAGTCCACAGAAGATTGTTCTCTGGATCCCAAGATTTCAATTTCTAGATGGATGTCCTCTGTTTTCATCTGTGAAAATACTACCTATGATTCGTAAGCTGCTGTTCAGTTTCCAAAAAATCCATACTGCAACACATGTGCAGAGTTTCACATTGACAGAGGCATTATCCTGATGATCTCGGGCCCCAAGAGGGAGCACATATCTCTTGTGAGTCAGACAAGCGCCATGCCAAGCTTCCCTGCCTCTTGGCCTCATGAAAGTATCCTAAGCCCCCGAGCTTCCTTCCATTTTTCCAATGGTATTAGCTATGTATTACCTAGCTTCCTACAATCCCCACAGTGTCGCATACATTTTCAGGTCCAAGGCACACCCTGGAAGGAAAAATGATGCTTTCCCTTCCTGCAAAACTCCTTTTCCATTCCTTTATTGAAGGCTTCTGACTGAGGTGGCTGAAATGGTACCAAACCAGCCGTTTAAACACAGGGACTGAGACAACTGGTCACCACCCTGCCTCACTGAGTAACATCCCTGGGCTCTTTCCTTTCAACCCTTTGTTCCCTACGCGCTGAACATGCTTCACCGGACAAAAGAATGTTGAGGGTTAATGTTCGAGGAATGCGGGACCAGGATTAATGCTTGTGGCAATTAGTTACTCAGGGGAGCTGCACGCACACATCAATTTTCCCTAGGCTTGACACTACCGGGTACTTATGCATACAGGGAATTTTACTTAGCTGAAAATTCTCCCTTTACCACTCTAGGACTCCAAGCTTCAATGAAGTTGGTCATGTGTAGAAGAACTTGAAGCTTCTAACTCTAAAGCAGTAAAATCAACTGCATTTACAAAAGCTTACTTTGAAATACGACCCTGAAATGCAACAGAAATAAACCAAGGAGAGACCAACCTCACTTTGAGTTTGAGAGAAGTCAAAACCCCTAATCCCTCACTACGGACCTTATTGCCATGCGATGGTAGGTCCCTCATGACGTGAGTAATCTGCTACGAATTATGATCTCGCAACATGTACAAAGAGCATTTCTGGAATGTTAACACACATAGAACTTATAATATGCATTTTATGCCTCCTTCATGCAAAAGTAAACTGTATTTAAAGGCATTATACATGCTTGGTATGTAATTACATTAATCAGAGAGAGCTGCTTCACTGTGTTCCCCTGCTGTTGCCATGGCAGCATCCCCATGTTTGCAAAGTGCAGGGCACTCGCTCTTAATTATACTTACAAAGCAGCTACATTTCAAAGGAATACAATAAATACAAAGTTAAAGTGGGGATGCTGCACAGAAGTGATACAAACAAACACTTTTTTATCACATTTCCATCTTGTGCACACTTCACACCCGTTATTGGAGCATTCTGCCTAATTCCCAGCTTCCTTTTGAGCATTTACGGAAAACTCCAGGGTTTTTGTCTGCCAGAAAATGCAGTCTCTGCTGCAGGCCCCAGAGCTAGCTCTGCTTCTAACGTGGGAGCTGATCATTATGAAACCAAAGCAGTTTAGAGAGACCTTCTAGTCTGCACTTCCCTAAATATGGCAACTGGGAATGTCGTCCTATTCCCCGTTCACCAACGCAAATGCCATTGCTGCTCTCTGCTCCCAACGGTGCCCAAGTCACCCACCCAGCAGATGCTCAGTGAGCTGCCTCCCTGCTGCAGTCACTCGTCCCACTGCCACTGTGCCAGCTTTGGTGACAGAGAGAAGGCCTCACCAGGATGGGCCCGAGACGCCGGCGTGACGTTGATCAAGCAGAACGCATTTCCTGTAGCACGCATGAAACACCGGCTCGGTGCAGCACACGCCACCAACACAGCCCTTGCTTCCTTGTGGATGAATAACGCGGAAATTGCAGTTGACATGGAAATTTTTACCCATATAAAGAAATAAGGAATTCCCTCATTCTGAAATTAATGTTCTCCCTCAAGTTGAACAGAGCTTATACAGATGCTGGATTGCAGATATGAATTATGTATTTTCTGGGGGTGGAATGTCATGCAATTTTAGTGTTATTCAGCCACAAAGATCCACCAGGGGAAAAGTAATTAGAATATTTCAGAGCCCCAGACTTACATTTCTTAAGCTCATGAGCAAAATGAAATTGGCTGCCTCCGATTTACATGTCTGCAATCACACCATGAAAAACCTGTCAGATCTCAACTTTTGGATCTGAAACCTCCGGGGGAAAACCAGATGTTCTGGTAAATTATGGTGTTGCTTTGGTGTCGCTTGTGCACAGCTAATTCTGCAACAAATCTGTGCTGAGGTGTAGCGGGCACTGTGTTACTGCATGTGTATGAGCAGGGGTGGTAAAAGCCATTGGATCTGACTTACAAGGCAGAAGAGCTATTTTCCAGCTTATTTATTTCTATTCTTAGTTTCTTTCCTCATGTGTATTTATTTTTCACTTTGCGCATGGGAAATTGTGGCGTTTTCACCCGGGCGTATGCACTCAGACATAGAAAAGGGAAGCAATTCTGCCACCTTGATGAACGATGCACTGACTTAACTAGCTGGGTAAGTGACACGACCTGGACATGGCTGGCATATAAAGACATGTGGGCAGTGATGTTTCTTTTATGTTAAAAGGGAAAATCGCTCTACAATTTGACCTGTGAGCTGTCGCCAGGTACTGTATTCTTTCTGGCTCTCTATTTGTCCTGTCCGGATAGTTTCATGGCTCCCTTAAAATTGTAGTGACTTCTAGAGATACACTTTCAGTCTCATCTGACTCTTGCCTGCCAAGGTGGGTTGCAGAAGCCTTCGGGTCGCCCTGGCTGGAACTGTGGAGCGGACAGAAAGCCACAAGATCATTGCAAAGCAGAAGCGAGTTGTTTCTCGCACCACATGCTGATTTTCAGCACCGGGCTCTGCAGATGCATTTGCTTTGCTTACTCTGCCAGCAGAATAAGAATAATGCCAGAGTGGTTTGGACTACTAACGTGAGGGATTTTCTTTTGCTCCAACTTGTGCAGGCTCACATTTCCAGAGCGTTTGGTTTGTGATAGTCTCCCCACAGATCTGAGAAATGTACTGATGGAAGCAGAAACTACGTGATTAAGACTGATTTATCTCGATAAATATTTGAGAATACATGCACTTAGATATGTGTATATGTATAGATGTAAATATGTAGCTGTGTAAGTACATGCATATGTGAAGCCTGTCCCACTACCACCCTTATATAGAGCACAGAAGTTACGTAAATCTTCCAGCCGGGAACAGAGAAGCAGCGATATGACTAAGCAACTGAGCGTGACTTCCGAATAACAAACTGTGCATATTCCCGAAGATATTTCTTTAGTTCATCTCCAAGGAAAGAAATCTGCAAAATGAATACATTTGAGAAATCTCCCATCTCCTAGGGGACCACGAGGAGATACTGGAGGACAAGGAGCTGAGAGAAAAGTAGACGGAATTTATTCTATGTACTTACATTGCTCCTTGTAGATTACCCACTTGCCTCTGGCTTCATGTATCACTTCAGATTATTAATATGTGGGTCAAGAGTTTTCACCCACTGCGCAGCAAGGAGTGTGGTGTGATTGAACTCCAGTTTGCAGCTGAACACAGAAAGCAAACTCCTCGCAGGCACCAGAGGACAGTTTGAGGCAGATTAAGACTCAGCACTGTGTGATCTAGCTCTCTTCCTCTTACTTGGCCAGAAACCTGCATACAGACACCTACAGCTTTGTCACCTTGTGGTGTTAAAAGCACTCTCACCTTGCCGCTTCGGGTTGTTAGTGCCTCCGGTATGAACTAGCGTCTGAAGAGGCCTCTGAAGATATCAATTTGCACAGCAAGGGCCCTGTAAAGTGGCAGCATCAGCAAGGCAGGCACTTCTAAAATCTTCGAGCCAGGTCCTTCTCTAGAAGGTGTCGGCAGAGCTCCAGTGCCACCAATAATGCTGTGCCAACTGACTGGTGCTGGGGTTCTCAGCCTCAGATTTCTCAGAGAAAAAAAAATCTAATTGGTAACAAAATAAAAGAGGAGGAGGGAAAGCTTTTAAATACCCGAAGGATGATTTGGAGACAGAAAACGAACGACCAGGGGCAAAGAAACAGGGGCGCGTTTGAAATGATTCAATAAGCAAATGGGGAAAAAGATGAAAGAAATATTACAGATAATGAGAGGAGGGTGATTATTTTCTATCTCCTCTCTGAATCCACATTTTGTCAAAGCAATCGTGGCTTTCCCATGGAGACAATATGACCCCCTGATCCAAAGAGCTGTGATTTAGATAAGACATCTTCTTGCAATAGCATCATCTTGCTCGGCTTAGAGCTGATTGGGTGACTATACAAGACCATTATGTGCTGGATTTCTAAAATGCTCCTCTTGGATCAGGTGTGCCTACACAAGCACTGCAGGACAAAAGGGATTGCTGAGCTACAGCTCTCCTTTGCTGGTCAAACAAAGCTGAGTCAGTACAAAGCGCTCTGCAGTTTATTGCCAGCCTTGCTCAGCAAGAGGGAGCACCCAGGGAAGGATGCCATGAAAGGTTGGCTCCTGAGCACAGCATCTCTTTGGACTGAGCTCTTAAAGTCATTTTCTTCTCAAAGGCTCAATGAGGCCAAGCCTTTCTGCTGACCTTTTCTGTCACTCACCAGTAGTGCCGCTCTTTATTTCCACTCAGATCAGCCCCCTCATCTGTACTGGCTCACTCTGCCATTCCTCTTGCTTGTTCCCCAGGGTGACACCGTATGATCTCATTTAGACTTGCTAACAAGGTCTCATTCTTTGTCTTTTCCCGTTCCCTCTTGCTCTCTTCTTCCCTCTTCTTTTAATCCTAAGGTTTGCTTGGATTGCACGGTAGCCCCCTTTGTCTTGCTTCCTGGGGGAAGGAATTTGGATCCCTGAGAGACAGAAAGCTCTGCACAGTTCAAGGTTCCATCCAGTCCAACACGATACTGATCTGGACGCTGGGGGCAGGCTAACTGCTGCTGCAGATTTTGTGGCTGATCACAATCTGGGCTGGACAGGTTTTGACGAAACCAACTGGCTATCTCTGACAGATGCTAATAATTTTTATAATGTGGCTACAACTTTAGTCTTCATGTTAAAACTGAATGTAAAAAGAGCTAACAAACTACTCCAAGGAAATTAAATGAACACCTGTAGTTTGCCCAGGAACAGTTCAAAGGTGTACTAAGGCTAAAGTATTTGAGGTCCACCATCGAGGGGGAAGGAATGCATGTTTGGGCAGGCTGGTGAAATGTTTCGTTCCGAAAGAGATACTACCTAATTTGGAAGGACTTCAAATATCTGGAAGATGAGCTCTGTGTGGTTTTTAGCATCCAATTACCCAAAGAACTAAAATGAGTGCACACCATAAATCTTTCCTCAATGATACTTGTGTCAGAACTGATGATAAGGCAGTAGCACAGAGACGACAATTTGGACAACTCTCCTTTTTTATGCCTCATTTCATACCTTAGACCAACTCTCCGAGCTTCCCTGCAGCTGTCAGCTCTGGAAAGATTTATTCACCAGCAATAAAGATTCCAGGCATTCCCGGGAACTGGTCTAAACATTTACACCTACATATTCCCCTCTTCCCATTAACCCGCATCTGTGCCCATGTCCTCTCTTCCCAGCTCCATTTCTCTACAACTTCTCCCTTCCTTAGGCAGGGTAGTGACTCCCCTTTCGTCCCATCAAACATTTCTGAACACGGCCACTCTGAGAGTCAGCAGTGGTGAAAATGTGCCGTAGCAGAGACAAGCAATGTTTTTTCCTTGGGATTGATTTATTTCTCTCAAGGCGTAGTCATACTGTGTAGCAGATAACACAGATAACGTAGCTAAGACCAAGCATAGTTAATACCATCTGAACAAGGTCCAGAAGTAGCACAGCAGTGTTAGCCTAGCTCTGTTCACAAGAAATAAAACTTAAGCACTGCAGTGCTTTCTCTATGCCTCTCTGTATCACGTCGATAAACTTCAGGGGCTCTGAACACACCTCTCCTGCATGGTGTGAGGGAATGCTTCCCACCTGGGGAGGGAATTCAAGTAGTTAATCATATTCTGAACTAAGAAATGGGAAGGAATTTCTATGCAGCCTTACATGGGAGTTCTATTAAAGAAACACAGGCTGCAACACTCCAGTTTCTTTGCTATATGGAATTCCCTCTTGCTTCCACCTAACATCTAAGTGTACATGAAGACAGCCTCTCACAGTCAAGTGCCTCTTTGGTCACTGTTAATAAAAAAAAATAAAGGGGTCATCATCAAACACTCCAATTAGCCATTCCTGTAGCAAACAGTCCCATTTGTTGCAATCTATGTCAATGAGTTTTAGCGAGGACAGCTGGCCTTCTGGCAATCAGCAAGTGTTGTAGCTTTTCTTCTATTGAATTTTTGCCTTTTTGGTGAAAATAAAAAGAGTATTTTCTGGATCTTGTGCATTCTACTGAATGCACTAATATTTAATGACCTTTCTGTGCACAAGCATTCTTGTTTAGCGTATGTCTTATGCTTTGAAGAGTCAGTTTAATGAAGAACTACATGTGTGAATATTTTCCTTCAGTTACATGAGAGAAAGCACTGTAACACATTGCTAATTTTAAGGCAGGCTGTACAACTTAAGATGTTTGCTTTCTTAGAGTAAACAGGCACTTCTGGTTCTGCTGTTTGGTTTTGTCCCAAAGTATTACCAGCCATTCCCAGCATGATATTTACACAGAAGGAATGCAAACTCTCATCTAGCTCAAGTGATTTTTATGGTCCAGTGAGTAACAAGATATTAGTCACCAGAAGGTCTTTTAATCTCACTCGTTTTTACCTTCTTTTCTGCTAATAAATACATTCTTCTGGTTATGAACTGTTTACTTTCTATGCAGGAAAAGTCACCTTCCTGGAAAAATCTGCCAAATGCAAGGGTCTTTCAGATTGTTGCCCTGGAAGTTAAGACAAATTAATGGTGTATTAACTCAGACGCAAAGTTTTCAAAACAGCAAGAAACAGTCACCCTAAAGCCATTCTTTTGACCTTTCAGCAGGTGCAGGAACATGGCAGCGAGGGCTGTGTACATCCTAGCCACAGGAAACACTTGAACTCCTGCATCCTTAATCCCCGGATTTGCAATCTCCAGGCTGTTTATACGAATCACCTCAGATCTTTTCCAGCTGAGCAACAAAGAAGGCCATCTGGCCCAGACAACCCTGGCTGTTGAAGGAACAGTGCAATGGTTTTGCAATATGAACAGAGTGTAAAGAGAGACAGGTTGCGCATTCCTGGCACAGGGGAAGACCTTTTCACTTGTGAGACAGTGTCAAACAGGCTACTCACATAACCCTGACTTCTCCCAGGACCTCTGCTGGAGCAAGGGTCCAATCTGGAGGCAGCATCCTGCCACGCTGGCAGATGGGCATGAGTAAGGCAGCCAAAAGATCAGAGAAAAGTGGATGCTTATGAGGAAGTCACAGAAAGGGAGCTCCTCACAACTGAAGGATGTGGACAGCTGTTAGCGCGTTTGTAGACTGCAGTGGAAATACATAATTATAACATGGCTGCACACAAACAGGGAACTAGGATTAAGACCTCAGCAGCAGAAAAGAGGTTTTTATAGCGTGAATCACCAGCAGACATCTACTGCTATTTGTGAAAGCAGGTTCATTACTCTCTGTGGGCAACACCGTGTCTTGTCACAAGAAGAGGCTGCGACGAGATACCTTACTGCCCGAGTCGGTGTATTATCCTTGCTGAGGCCATATACAGTTCTGTGCTACTACTCAGCATGAACATAGCCATGAAAATCTTCCTCTGAACCAGCAGAAAAATGCCTGAAACTTCTCAGCTCCAAAAGCTCAGCTCTGTAGCCTCTGCCTCTAAAAGCTCAGCTCTGCAGCCTCTGCCGTACAACAGCATATCGTTGAGGGCTTCTAACCGTGCCCTGTAAGAAAAATGGTAGAGTTACCCTCTTTGCCCAATCTGCCAATTTGACAGTCAGCTGCTATCTATGGATAGCATAAGCTGCTCTCCTGCTGCAGGAATAGTACATTCTAATAAAATTGTAAGCTTTGCCACTGAAACACACTATTGTGTATTCTGACGTGTTTATTAGGAACTGTGAGATTTAATTAGAGGTAGTGCAAACTTTTTATCTCGTCAGCTTTGCTGACAGAGATCTGAGATGTGTCACTTCTTTGGGCGCAGATGCTCTTCCTAGAGCATCTCTGTTCTGCCCTAGCTGTTAATCCTGCCGCTTCTCCTCTGGTTTTTGGTATGTGTGTGTTCAGTTGCATATAGGGATTTTGCAACAGTGATTGTTAGGATATGTTTCAATGTAGGTCACAGAATCACAGAATCACAGAATGGCAGGGGTTGGAAGGGCCCTCCGGAGATCATGCAGTCCAACCCCCCCCTAAAGCAGGTGCCCCCAGAGCAGGGTGCACAGGAACGCGTCCAGGTGGGTTTTGAATCTCTGCAGAGAAGGAGATTCCACAGCCTCCCTGGGCAGGCAGGGTAATATCAGCACCCAGTATATTCTGAAGCCTTCTTGTACATGTATGGCAAGAGAGCCCATGCCACAGGCACACAACGAAGGAGACAGTAACTTCTACCTGAGTGCAACTAATAGTGTTTCAGGGACCAGTGCTGACAGGTTACATGGAATTACTATCTGCAGCAGTCTTCAAGGAAGTGATATGAAAGTTTTCAGAATTCTCTGGAGATTAAATATGATCAATCAGAACGCCTTGAACAAACTGAGTTTCTTAAGAGTTGTTGCCTTTCAATTTCTGAGGATCCAGGCTTACCAAGATGTTCAGAATGGGTCCCAACGAGCAGAAGAATGCAACCACTAACATTTCTTTTGTCAGTTTGAGCTATATATGTTATCTTGTTATTGTATCTTACCCACTCTTTGAGCCTTTTCTTGCTCCCATTGCTAAATAGACTGCACTAAGCATATCCTAATCTGGTTTTATTTAATAGATTCCATCATTTTCAAAAAGAAAGAGATTTAATCTAACAAAGTACTTAAGCTTGTGCGTACCTGCAAACATAGAAGTGATTCTGTTAAAGTCAAGAAGGAACAGCACACAGCTGAAGTCAATAGGGAGTGAAATCTTTTGCTAGATCAGGCCCCACAAGGGCTGCTGATGAGATAGGCTAGGAGATGACTGGTGTGGCTCAGACACATCCTACCGATGCCTGTGCAGTACGAAGGTGCAGCTGGAGCTGTTCTCTCTAAACGAAGATTAAGCATTTAGAGTTAAGGCGACAAAGGGTTTGCATCAATGTGCAGACTGACTTGGAAGATTAAACAGCCTTAGAGATGCCAAGTTTTAATATACGGGAACTCATGTTTATTTACGCGTTAGACTGGCTCCACAGGAGGGATAAGACCCATCAGGACTGATGCTGCAATATTGCCCTTAGCCTGAAAGCAGGAAACGCTCTGCGGCACCTTTGTTCCCTCCACAGTGCAGAGTAGGGTAAGCACATCCAGAGGGCTCACTGCTATGGTGCTGAGGGTCTAGGCACCCAGAATAATGTTCAAAAGACACCGGAGACACCAGAGTTTCCAAAATTACATGCTTCAGTGCCTACATCCTATATGGATGGATCCAGCCCTAATGTAACTGGCTGTTGGATTTTTGCTACAAACCCATCTGTTTCAGTCCTCACCTGGAACGTCCGCTGCCAAAATAAAGCAATAATCCAATCTGTGTCAAATCTCTCACTGCTGAGCCCACCCGCAGAAGGTGGCAGCTGCGATTTTTTTAGCTTGTGCTGTGCTAGAAACTGAGCTACACTTGCCAGCTGACAGGTAAAAACTCGTTTTGCTTGTGGTGAAACTGAGTTTGTTTAAAGAGATTTGTAATTTATGAAAGTTTCTATTGTCCACTACCCCATCCTCTTAGATACTCAGTCGCCTTATAACTGTGTAGTTAGTTACTTTTGGCTTCCAAAACCAGCTCAGATATACACACTCCTAAGCAGTGGCATCACTTTTTAAACGATGCAAAACCCCCACCCTTAATGGATTAAAAAAACCATCCTTACTGATAATAGTACATTAAGACCTTTCTTTAGCTGTTGTTGTGAAAGCCGCTGTTTGGGGAGTCCGGCGTGCCTCACTGAACATCCAGAGGAGTTAGAGCTTCCTTGCCAGGGCTGGGACTGCAGAGCAGCCCTGCGAACGCGCTGCCAATGTGTGGGTGTAGCAGCCCCCAGACTGGTAGTGAAGTATTATGATTTTAGTCACTGGTGAAGGGGAGGGCAGATGAACAAGAAGAAATTCAAAGAGAAACATCAAACCACTGTAAGCAAGCAACCTGAATTATGCAGGAGTCGTAGAGGGAAGACCAAGAGACTTGGATAGGAAAATTACTGAAAAATGTATAGCAATATCTGTCTTGTGTCTGTGTCAGACTTGAGGCAGAGCTGGGAAACCTGTTTTGATGACATGCCAGGCGAAACGAAACTGTTCCTTACTCCTCAAAGAAAATAAATATGGAAAAATGCCGCTCACTCTTTCTCCTGTTCTGCCACAGTAACCCTTTTAGGTTTGCCTATACATTTTTACAGGTCTTTCTTACAAATTCAGAGGAGGTAGCACCAGCAGCGCTGATTCAGCTGGACTGGGAGCTGAGACAGCCGGCACGTAGTTGCCAAGCAGCAGGCAGCCCGATGCCAAAAAGAGGGAAGCCACTCTCCCGTCACGGTGAAATATTTCCAGTCTGGGGCCAGCACCAAAGCTCCGTGCTGAAACAGTGGCCAGCGAGCATGGGAATGGATAGGATATACTGTGAGTGCCAGAAACCGTGTGGTGACGGGGATGCTGCCATCCTGCCATCCCAGCTCTGGGGTCAGCAGAGCTCAATTAGAAAATGTCCCTGTTCGGGCCAGTCATTGCAGATTCAAGCACAGAAATTGCTCTGGGAGAGCAGAGAGAGGGTGCCTGCTCTGCCTCTCTTGTTTTTTCCTGTAAAATTCATGAAGGAAAGGCTGTAGCGCTGCCTCCTCCTCCTGAGCTGGTTCTGCTTTTCTCTTTAGCAACAAGCCACCCGTAAGCTGAAATGTGAGGTTTAGCCCCCCGAGGGGAGCTATGTCAGGCCCTCAAAGGACACGTGTGGGGCACACGGGCACCCCACAGGCACCTCTGCACTGTGCTCAGCACCGTCTGTAAAGATGCCAGGAAGCAAAACACCGTCCAGACTACATTACTGGAGAGAGAGATACACAGTGAAATATATAAGCTAGCAGTCCAGTTGTCCAGGACAGTGTCATTACCATCACCCAATCACGATTTTTAAAAGATACTTTATAAAGGGCTGGATTGAACATCTTTTGAGCATTTTGACAAAAATGTGAGAAGATTTGGTGTCCTTCCTTATTTTTTAACCTTTTGCGTTTTGGAAATAAATTTTACAAACCTCATTCCATTTTTCTGCCTGAAGCACATTAGTTCCTATGGAAACATTGTAGTCATTTACGTGCATGGTGTTTTCTGACATCCATATGTGGAGCATAAAGACAAGTTATGTCACTGTTGTGAAATGCAGGCATTTATGTGATGCTTATCACGGCTCTCTGTGCAAGAAAGAGGATACCTTTAGAATGTTATATAGTAGGTGCAAAAGCCCAGATACAGGGAGGCAGCAACGAGCTGAACTGTGGAATTTAATACACTCGATACATTGATAGCCACACTGAACAAAAACGTGGGATTCACTTAATATTTTGATTTTGCATATTTGGTGCTGCTCCGCCTGCCTTCACTGTGTAGAGCAACACTGAAACCTCAGTGAATTAATTACCACAGAGAGTCTAATGATGTAACTCATCCTTCCTGTGACAACATCCAGCACTGCTGAAGGAAAGCTAAAGAAAACAATCATACTGTTTCTTCCTTCATGAAAAAGAGAAAATTACGCTCTGACACAATGTGTAAATAACAGAACCAAAGCCATTGGCTCTCTAATTATCTCATTCAGTAACATCAACCAAGCTTTCAGCGAGTGATACTTGTTTCTTACGTTTTAATCAGGCTTTTATGAATCTACACTGCGTATCGTCTGAAGGGTTAGGGAATCCTCCCTACTTGAAGTACGTTTTAAAAAGCAGTGCTATGGCTGCTAGGGTACTTAGAGAATAAAATTATTACTGCACCTTGGGCATGCTATAGAGCTAGCGTGCACCCACACAAATCCTTTGGCTGCTATGGGTGAAAACTGCAGTTTAGGAGGTAGCACTCCGCTCATTGAAATTACCGTAATGCTGCTTCTTACACATCTTTTACTTTTTATTCTTAATATTCAGAACCATTCTAATTTGACAATTTGTTATCATTTCTACCATTAATTTCCTCTATCAAGACACGCAAACCAGCTTCCTTGAATATTCCTCTGCAATGCAAATTAAACAGCAACAGGAATATTAACCTCTGATGTACGAATCAGGTGGTGTTTGTTACACATACTACCACAATACTAACAACGAGCAAAAAGCTGTTGTGACATGACAGGTAGGATTAAATCAAGCTAGCAAGCAACTGAAACCAGGCAGAGTTATTTGCTAAGAAGATAGAACAGTATCGGTCGTGTTATCACTTATTATGGACAACACAAAGAAAGAAACACTTTCTCAGACTCCTCCAGTTGATGCGCAGGATTCTGTGCACGCTTTCTTTTTGAAAAATATGTAAATATCAAATGCATTTGATGAACCCTGCCTCACAGGAAGAACCCATACCTCCTTTAACAACACCATTAGGAGTGATACAAGCGTCTCTGTTATCCACATTTCCCTCTCAGGTCACCTTCAAGTGCCCTTCTAGTGGATTTAGTAAGGGTTGCCAGCCCTGGCAGGAGCTTGAGATGAGGAGAGACAATTGTCCTGATGGCAGGACAGCTCAGCAGCTCACGAAGCATTCGCCCCCTCCCTGGCGGAGCAGAGCGGAGGTCCTGTTTAGCCCATTAGAGCATATGGGCAGAGTTGAGCTCCCAGAAGGGTTGACACCATCAGAACCACTTGAATTGAAGGGACATTTTGCCATATAGTAACTTCTTTGTAGTCTGCGGCTCCAGCTTACTTTTTGCCATGTCTGAATTGGGCACGCTTTAGTCCCCAAATCTCAGCTTTAGACCATGGAAGCCTGCAGCACAGGCAGGCCTTTGTTATTTCAGGTCAAGGTTAGTGGAAAATAAAAATCTATTGGCATGGTAGCAAATGAATCCAAAAGGTTGAAGATGTGGGATCATGGTACCAACAGAATCAAGACTGTTGTTACCTTTTTCCAGCTCTTGACTCATTAGGAAATCAATGACCCCCAAGATAAGGTACGCCGTGCTGGTTCTGGTAGGTGGGTATTGAGCTGAAGGAGCATTTTTACCTCATGTGATCTGGTATTACCAGCTCGCCTTGGTTCTTATCCACATGAGAGCACCGGCATCTAAGATGTGGCCACCTTGCAGGCAGCCCATAGGGTCCTGTTCCCTCGCTGATTAGAGTCTGAGAATAGCCCGATGTGGCTCATGATGGAGATGAACACATGAGCCACTGGGAAGAACAGCACTGCAAATCTCTGCAAAAGTGTTGGCAAGTTTAGGTTTCCCTCACTTTGCCCTGAATCTATCCATTAGGCCAGTCCTCAGTGGCTTGTCAGACTTAATATCTGTCTTCTACAAGCTGTTTCTGGTTCCCCAGGGTTTACCATCAAGCGAAGGTTGCTGGGGCGCTGACTTGCCATGCCTGCAGGGAAGAATATGGTGACAAAGCCTTTATATTGTATCTATCTATATCGCCTGACAATGCATCTACAGTAGGGTTATCCCACTCTAAATTAATTTCAGGTTGAGAAAATATTTTGGAAAGGAAATGCTAAAATACCTGTCCTGACACAGGGAAATCTGGCCTTGAAGTGCGGGATGGGCAGTACTATGGGATAAAGCTATCGCTGAGTGTAGGATTTATTTTGGCAATGCTTGGTACACTAAGACCTGTATCACAGCTTCAACCTCACCTTTTTGGGTTTTTTTCTCCTTTCTCTTGTCCTTCCAAGGAGACCTGTCTGTCATTGGCAGGAATGTCAGATGGGTCGACTGGGAAGCAAACAAAGAGAGGAAACAAGGAGCTAACTCTGGAGATAAGAGAGGAAGCACGGACAAATGAANGACTGGGAAGCAAACAAAGAGAGGAAACAAGGAACGTGGATTGAAAGGAAACGCTTAATATTTATCTTGGTGTTGGCTCTGGGAATGGTTTCAGTTCTCAGCTATACGGTGCTGTGTCAGTGACAGTGACAGCAGACCCACCGACAGTCACTCTGAGCTGCTCCTCGCAGGATTGCCTTCCATTTCCACCCCAGAAAATCAATAGCTTAGAAATTTCCTAGGAGAGGGTGTGGGTTTCTCAACACATTTTCCGAATGAATTTCATAAAATGCCACGGGTAACACTATCAGGTGTTCCCTAAGATCCTTGTGGGAGGAGGGTGGAGTGGATCTGTGTGCGTAACACGGTGGGTTACCCCTCAAGATGCTGCTGTGAACACTCAATGCTTATGGCTATTGAAAACGAACCTCGTCTCTGTCAGACCTGAGGAAAGTTGATCCTATTAAGTTTGCATTTGTTCAACTATCTGTAAATCAGGTCTTTTCATTTTATTGTCCTTTAAAAATGCAATGAATTCTCAGTGCTTTCTTCTGTCACTTACCGCTATAACATATGAAAGTGCTTCATGAAAAATCAATAGCAACAACAAATTCCCTGATGGACTTCGGGGAGTTTCATGAGTGTTATAAAGCCAGATCTCTGCCGGAGAAAGCTGCTTTGACTGGTGATTTTGCTCTGTTAAATCCTGGGAGAAGTGAAAGGAGCTGAGGACTAAATAGGGCATTTTATTTGTTAGCACCACAGCTGGAGCAGAGGCTTTCCCTTGGGGGACAGCTTCCTAACGTCAGGCTCACCTCCCAGCACCGAGACGTTGGTCCACCAGCAAATGCTTTCCACAAGACTGGGGCTTTTCCCACATTACCTCTCTAGCCCTCTCACCCCCTGAGTCAGAGCTGTCATCACAGATTTTGGCATTGCTAGGGATTGACGTATTCATTAACTAATTTGAAAACTGAAGCCAAGGCATCATCCTGGTGCTAGATGCCAATTGAGACTGAAGCCAGGTTGGGAAGCTCCCAGCAGCCACGGAATGAGGACGATGGCTAGCCAGGCTCCCAGCTGGAGGAAGTCTGCGTGTCAGCGTTGGCTTCAGCAAGTCACTGTGTGCCACCATGGAGGAGACAGACATCATGGTTACCCCTTGTCAAGATTACCAGCGAAGAGGACATCCAAGCAGGCATTTTTGCAAACTTGTTCAATCTTATCACCCACTCTCTGAGGGAACAAGATGGATACCCAGGGCCTTGCACCAGCTGGCCAAGTGAAGACCTGATTGGCAGAATCTGTGCTTGGCAGAAACTGGGAACAAAGCTTTGGTCTCTAAAGACATCTCTTTCCAATCAGCATCACCTGAATCTTGTCTGGACTCAGCTTCAGCCAATTGCTCTTTTGCAATTTTAATAGGTTTAGTGGCATCAGATGATATCTCTGTATGTCTATGTCTGTATGTCTATATATCTATATAATCACTTTTTTAAAAAAAGTATATATACACATACATATATATATCACCACCATCACCCCAAAGCACTGCAGCATGTTGTCATTTCCTAAGGGGTTCCTGTAGCTTTTGATGAGAAGCCAGGATACCATGAATATTTTTAGGGCTACAACTATGAGTATAGTTGTTTTTCACCGTTTTTTTTTGCCCCAGAGGATTTGTTCCAGGGGGCATAGCTCAAATGTTTTTCGCAGAGTTTTGCAGGTGTGCTAGAACCAGTCTCAGACAGAGACAGTGTGACACAGGATAAAATTAAAGCAAGGAGCTTTCTTTCTCACTCCTTTTATATTATGTTAATATTTAATAAATAATTTATCAACAAACTTGCACAGACTGACATTTTCTTGGAAATGCAGTTGTTTTACAGTATCCCTTCAGAGCAGGGAATGATCATCATTAGCTAACAGCTGGGGAGCAGTAGTACCTCAGAGAAGGCAAGGGTCACCCACACCACACAGGAAGAAATCGCAGACAGCAGCGGTGGAAGGTCGTGCCCCAGCCACCACAACTCCCCCTTTCTTCCAAATGCAGAGGTTTGCAGGTTCACATTCTGACAGATGTCAAAACTGCTGGGCAAGCAGATGGGCATATAGGAGAAACTCCTTGTCCTACCTGTGCCTCTTGCCACAGAGCTTCTCCAAGAAGAGTCCTTAACAGTCCATGCTGCAAAGGTGGAAAGAAGGTANTGAGGTTTGCAGGTTCACATTCTGACAGATGTCCGAACTGCTGGGCAAGCAGATGGGCATATAGGAGAAACTCCTTGTCCTACCTGTGCCTCTTGCCACAGAGCTTCTCCAAGAAGAGTCCTTAACAGTCCATGCTGCAAAGGTGGAAAGAAGGTAAGAGCAATCAGGAACCCAGAGACCTCTAGCTGCAAATGACATTTGGTACTGATTCAGCCAAATAACCTTACATTGACTCAATAGGATTTCAACTGTGGGATGAGCTCCCCTAAAATGTAAGACAGAATTCTGGTGACAGAAATAATATTTATGCAAGGAGCTATTTATTCATTCCAAAAAGCATCAATGTATGATTTTTCTGTGTCGAACAACTTTATTTTAGTAAAAAACAAATGCACAATATTATGAAATTATAAATTTCTAGTGCTTTTTGGTACATGGGAACTGTCGCCAACTTGTCAACATGAACCTCAACAATTTTCTCAAGAAATGTGAAAAATCAAAGAGACTGGACTTTACCACCACATGCTATGGGAATACGATGACTGGTTTCTAGCAAGTGTATGCCTTCAGTTGACTTCATTCTCAACTATTTTTATTTTCCACTATTTTTATTTTCCATCTCATGTTAAGAGCAAAATATGTGAGAACACAAGTTTCAGTCTATGTGACTAGAATTTCTTCTAGTCGTAATGGATGTAAAAGCCCAACACCTCTAATAGAGAGTCAATAAGCAATACTCAAAGATGCCCAACATCCACAACACACCTAAAGAGAAAATAACGTCTAAATCACTATTTTAATCAAAATAGCCTTGACTTTTCTCCATTTCTATTTACACTTCGAACCAAAAATGCTAGCTGTTAAGATTAATATATACACCACAGTGTCTGCACAGGAGTTGGATTCTTTTGCAGTCTCCAGCACAAGCCTCTTCCACGTGAGAGGTCGATGATTCCACGATGTTTTGCACATGCCGTCCGCTTGCTCTTTCACATAGTGGTGCCTGTTGTGATATCGAATTATCCAAATGTCTGCTTATGGTTGGGTTGGTTAGAAATCGATTTACTACAGTGAACACATATATCCATACAGTCTTGCCTGTGTTTGTTATCCTCCTGAAGCCCCTCAGTAGCTGCAACTTCTCTCTTCCCCGCTTTGATGAAACAAGTCAGGACATGAGGGTTATGCAAGCTGGCTTTCCAGCAGCCCGTGGCAGCCTGCAGCCGCTGGTAACATCCTCCCTGCCCCATTTTCTGCAGGGCAAACCTTTTGGCTCACTGCTGCCTTTTGATCTCCAGCCTGGAAAAACAACTCCTCATGGAGCTGAGCGCAAGATGTGGATTCTGCACAGCGCTAACCTAAGCTACTAGGTCTGAGCGCTTTGAGGGAAGATCCTTACCAAGGTGTCATGCTCCTTGATTGCGTGGTGACCTTATGTCCATCCTACTCTAAATTTATGCTGAGTAACACCACAGTAAAGATCCGTACATCCATGCTATGCTCATTAATATACTGTAGATTTATTTCAGATTATAAATTATGTGTGCGATGCTAGGAGATAAACTCCAAATATGGAGCATGTACGCAGCCCCTAGCCCTATAAACCGATTTTATCATGGCCTAGGAAGCACCTAATAAGACAATAGAGAAGGATAAAGGAAGAAGGGCAACATCATGAAAAGGATACGTTTATGCAGGAAAACAAATGCTGTGCATCACACAGTATATGAAATATTGATGAAATACTACAATAACTGCATTTAATATAGTGCTGTTCAGACAAACACAGTGGTCCAGGTACTCAAGATTAAATACAGAAAAATGCTTATAACAGAAGAACTTTCTCAAGCCCCTGTTCTAATGCCTGTTCATGTCAGACCTGACTAAGTCCAGGCAGGCAGCTGAGATCCAGGACTGCGGGGGATACAGGGCATTGCTGCAGAAATGTATGAACAGGTAGCTAAAACTTAGCATCTTACTGCATGTAACACTTCCTCTAAAAACCACCTCGTTTCCCAGTGCAGCTGTCCCAGCGTGATGGACAGCAGAATTAAATGGGCATATTCCAAGAAATGAGCAGAGCCTTATAAAAATGCATCANACAGTTCAGGCAGGCAGCTGAGATCCAGGACTGCAGGGGATACAGGGCATTGCTGTGGAAGTGTATGAACAGGTAGCTAAAACTTAGCATCTTACTGCATGTAACACTTCCTCTAAAAACCACCTCATTTCCCAGTGCAGCTGTCCCAGCGTGATGGACAGCAGAATTAAATGGGCATATTCCAAGAAATGAGCAGAGCCTTATAAAAATGCATCACTGCAAAGAGACTTAAATAGGGGAAATCCTTCCCTTGACTACAGGAGACCTTGCAGTCCATCCTCGCTCTGATCTCTCCGTGCCAAGGCCACCGCAAGCCTGACTCGAGGAAGGGTTGCGGGGCACCCTCAGGCAGCCTGGCGTGGCTGTGTCTCCTGCATGTTTGCAGCCCGGCCAGCGAGGCGCCCGCGGCCCCAGGAGCAACTTGTGCAATCATCTGTCCGCTGCGATGACATGAGGTAGGAAGCGGAAGGTACTACTTCCTGCTAGGGAAACTTTGTTAGGTAGAAGTAATTACTTACTCTGAAATTAGGCCAGAAAGCGTAGCCTAATTGCACTTGCTGTGAATCGCATGACAAGTCCATGGTATTTCAAATGCCTGACTATTTAAAATACCTTGAGATTTGTGCTGACCAGAGCTAGCCAGAAACTCAGTTTTGCATTTTTACTGATTCCTGCATTATTGTTGCTCTTAATTGCTTGCAGTTAAAAAGCACTTCAATATCAGCATTTTATATATAAACGTACATGGCCCATAGTTGTTCAAAGGACCTGCAGTCACCATGTACCCAGCGTCCCTCTGCCTCTGGTGGCAGAGGCCAGGGTATCAGGGGAGTCGCAAGGCTGTGAGGAGGATTTTC
Source organism: Steatornis caripensis (assembly GCA_013398225.1). Classification (NCBI taxonomy): domain Eukaryota; kingdom Metazoa; phylum Chordata; class Aves; order Caprimulgiformes; family Steatornithidae; genus Steatornis; species Steatornis caripensis. The sequence goes on from VZSC01019442.1 coordinate 36,355, forward strand.
CTGCCGATGCCTCGGCACCTTCTGGCCACAGAGCACCTTTCATGCACCTGTGGGGTGGGATCTGGGCACCCAGCCCAAGCCTGTCTCTCTGCAGTCAATGAAGAAAGAGGGACATTCGGAGGGCAATTTAACTCATCTGTCTTAAATGCTATTTCCAGACGACAAGGACCATTTCTTTCCCCGCTGACCACAGGAGGAGTCTAAGAGGTTATACCCCTCCACATTCTGTGCCATTAGAAGGACTAAAAAAACCTGCAGGCCATCAGAGAAAAGTCTGCTGGTAAAGAAAATAGCTGGATCTCTTACTTTGAATCAGGCTGAGATCCTACAAACGCGATTCACACATGAAGCCGGAGCCTATATTAAGCCAATAGCTTTTGGAGCCTTGATTAAAATACAGTAAGATTGCAGGAGAGGGGGTGAAAGATAGCATTTGGTAATGTTAAAGGGACATACTACACACTATAGAAATGTGAGCGTAGTCTGGTAATGTAATTTTCTGTATGCTAAGTAATTACATAAATGGATCTTTTTGTAACTTACACCTGCTGAGAGATACAAATGTACCTGTGTGGCACTGGGGTTGTCTGTAATTTTGTTCATGTCCTTTGGTTTCCTGGTAGCTTGCAGACATTACCTTGATAATACGCCCCATTAGACCCATATCATACTCTGCACTGAATGAAATCATACTCATTGTATTTACATAGAATAATTAGGATATATTTTTGTCTGAATAAATAAATAACAAATGCATGCACAGTGCACAGCGTTGATGAATGGGACCCTAAAGAGCGATGTTACCGACTGTAACACTTGAATTGTAGTTTTCTTTGTTTTCCATGGCTGGAAATGTACACGTTAAGTGCTTCAAAAAGGACACCCTAACAAGAGATTACACCTCCTCCAGAGACTCCCTGAGTAAGCTCTGACACACACATTTGCACAGTACTGCACGTGTACATCTGAAGAATCAGAGATGCTCTCTGCGTCCAGACTAGCGAGCAAACTACTGGAAAATGTGTCCTGTTAATCTTTTGCACATCGCCACTAATCTTCCTCCCACTGTTTTTTAATACTCTCTCCTTCGGATTCCTCTGTACCTTGTTGTTAACTATTTGATCAAGCAAATGTAATTCCGTCCAGCCATCACAGCTACCTCTTCATACTTCAAATAAAAGCCTGTATATTCTTCAGGAAAATTATTTTCCACTATTTAATAGATTGCTTTATTTTTTATTTAATGAGTGGGTGAATAGAACGTTCTGTACCAGCATGTAAAAGCCATAGACTGCAGAGGTTTGCGTGCTGATTTAGCAAAGAATAAAAATGTTTATTAAGGGGTTTGTTTTTCACATTTTCCTGAGATAAGAATACAGATTGTCAAACTGTAGTTTCAGGATATGTAGATTAAAAGCTAGTCTTCATCTTTTTCTTCCTTTGTAAGAGTGTACAGAAATAGCGCATAGCCACATCTAAAAAATTCTAGTACCTGAAACTTCCTTAAAAGTGCTAGTTCTTGTTCCTTAAAAGAAATCTGATATTATTTTTGCTTATGAGACAGTATACCTACGGATGTTTAAGAAATGGGAACTAGTCTGTATGTGATGTTTGAGAGAATGCATTCCTTCTGCATAGCACTCAGTGACAGGGAAACAAATTGCAAACACGCCTGTATCTTCTGAATTAGCTCTTGTGTTACACAATGAAAAAATACTGTAAGATGAAGTATCAGTGTCTTACACTATGAATAAGCATCAGAATAAAAAGCATGCAGCTTATTCTTAAAAACAGTGACAGCAATCCAGCAGTACAGCTATGCATGTGCTTGAAGTTATATACGCGAGTATTTCTTGTGATTTACAGCAAGCGTACGTTTGAGTGTTTTTCCCGATTGTGGCCGTAACCTCTGCTCATTCCTATTGCAAGAGAGTTGCTATCACTCCTGTCCTGTGCTTCCACACAAGAATTTGTGCCAGGTGTTGCACATCCACGTCCTTCAAGTTCTGAAGATGAGAAGTTAACCGAAATTAAACTGTGCAAATTAAGTCAGATAGATAGTAAGGAGGGAAAATTGTTATTTGAAGCTGACAGAGAATGTGGCTGCACTTTCGGAGTGAAATGTAAATTTAAATAGGAAGCAGCGAGAGGAGATAAGAGAACCCAGGTGTGTGGTACGTTACCTAGCAATGAAAGCCCTCTGTGATATGAGAATGGAGAACAAGAAATGAGAATTCATTTGGAAAGGGTGAAAATATCTAGACAGGCATGTACTGAAAGGTAGCAAAAAATTAATAACTTTTCATCACAAATAATCCTGAAGTTCCTTCTGCATTTAACTGATGAAAATTGGGTATCTCAGGATTGGTATCTGACCATGACAGAATAGTTTAATATAACAGTCTAAACAAAGTAACACAGCATCTTTGGAAAGACAAAAAAAAAAGGGGTAAAATCCAGCTTCTACTGAAAATGGGTCTTTCGGCACTGACTTTGGGCCAAAACTTCTCCTTGGATTGTACGTTACATTTGAAGGACTGCAGCGACAGCTGGGCGCCAGCCCCCAAACCTGCAGGAGCGTGCTGAGCAACTGCGGTGCGGAGCAAGTCCACGTGGCTGGGACTGCACTGTCACCCATTTGCAACCACATCTTCGGTGCAGGAGAGCCCATCCTGGCTGAGACTACCCTAAATGAGCTCCTTTTGTCCCCTTGGTAGACGAATATGTGGACGTACCCCTGGGTGTGCTGGACTTGCGGCAGCAGTGTAGGGTTTCTTTTGCAGGTTTCTGTTTCCTCTGGTAGTCTCCTCCCAGAAAGGATATTAAAGTGAACTACATGTGGAGAGTCTAGGGGAGGGACCACATCAGGCTAACAAAATGGAAACGCTGTATTGCATTGTCCCCAAATTTACCAACAGTAAATTCCCTTCAGCTTCTTTGGGGCATCTGGGGAGGGACAGCTACAGACTGTCACTGAGGATTTCATTACCGCGAGTGGAACGGTTCATTAATCATACCGTGGAGTCTTTGTTAGCAAATCTAAGACATGTAAAGTGGTACTGAAAAGGTCATGCTGTTTAATGTAGGATAAATAAATGTGATCTTATTTTAGTAAGAGTCAATCACGCTACAGTGTTGTGAAGGCAAAGACTGTGTCAAATGCCGGCACCTTTAGTAAGCAGGTTTGTTTATTGTTTTATATATCTCACAGACAGTAGAGAATGACTTTGCCAATAATGTGTCACAATAATATTAACGTCTTTCTCAGATTTAGCAGGTTCTCCTATTCCAAGTGACTGAGTTTATAAAAACCAAAGTGAAGAAATCAATACGAAGCAGCTTGATGTTACAAAGCTTAAGACAGAAGCAAAATACTCAAAGTGCAGAAGCAGCAATATAGCTTGGGAATAAGGTAAATACATATTTATTTACAGAGATCCATTATGATCTATACTATGATATTACACCGTGAGCTTAAATGTGCATAACAGGTAATCAAAAAGGGAGAATTTATTAATAAATTTATGAATTCTTTCCTCATTCTCTTTAAAAAATCTAAATGTATGACTGAAAATTTAATGTGGAATATTCAAGACGCATGTGGTACAAACTTTTTAATAACGTATTAAAATTCTTTATTCAGAATGCCCAGCCTAATTATCAGACCGGTCAGCTCAATATACCAGCTACAAATTGCTTTTGATAATAAATTGCCAAACTAAACAATTCCAGAAAACCAGAACAGATGCTCTCTGGAATAAACAATCTGGGCCATTTTTGCAATTACGCATTTGCATGAGAACCAAATCACTCTGTAGAATGAAATATTTTTCAGACTGTATTCTTTGTTAGTCATTAAGCCAAGTGACCTGAGTGGCTCTGGTGATGGGCTTTTTGGCCTTCCTGTTCTACAGTATATACTCCAGTGAACTCCTTAATTATTCAGTTAACCTGTAAAAGATAAAAAGGGCAAACAAAGCCTATGTGGTTAGCCTGTATGTAACATGAACAGTGGGAATTATTTTTAAGAAGCCAGGAAGCTTAATGCTCACCTCAACAGGTTAGAAAACGCTCATCTAAAAATTTTATGAGAGCTAGTTTCTCTCAAAATCCGCCGAAGGAAAGTAAATAATGTATGTGAGACATTAAACTGTCCAACAAGCAGAAGCACGTTAAAAAAAGACTCTACTTCCTTGACTACTTTTTCTTCCACAAGCATATGAATAACACGGGTAACCGCAAATTTCCCAGATCTGCTATGCTTAAATCAGTCTGTATTTTTGCCCACATAGGTAAATCCCACCATGAGATAGCAGTGTGCCTTGTACTAACGAGCAGTACATTTATTTTCCCATAAGTTATCTCTGATATTCTGCTATCTAATGGGCAGGATGATCGTGGAGGAAGAAGCAAAAGGAGACAGGCAAAGAGAAAATATATAGCTGGGGAAGACGCGACAAACATCTAAACGTAGTGAGGCTTGATACTCACATGAGTTTGTCCTTGTTAGTTGCAATCTAAGAAAACGTTTTCCAAATGTTAAAATCCAGAGCTGTTCCTACAGCGTTGTATTATTTAATTGCTGAAAGGGTGTAATGTTCTGCTGCTTTCTATGAAAAACTTGTTATGTGTTTGCCCCTATGAGACACACTCTCAAACGTTCATTCTCTTACTGAAATGTTTGCTTTCATGTTTAGTCAATGTGACATCAAAAAACATGTCCCAGTGTTGTGGGTGTTTAGTTTGAGATAGTTTTCAAAAAGGTCAGTATTCAGAAAGTGGCAACAACATGCACTGTTTCCTCTGGAAATACGGGGAACTGTGGCTACTCTAAAATTTGGCCGTTTCTAGAAAAGTAAATTTCCTGACGTGAACACTGAAATACAAGAACGAAAAACAGTTCATCTTGTAGAAGCCATAACAACTCAAGAGTTCGAAGAAATAAAACATTTTCCATGCTATATATTAAATTTAAGCAAAATTTCAAATTTAACAGACGTTTACAGTCATTCTTCATTCTATGAAATCTCTTTCTCATTTTTTCCTTTGTCTCACACTCCTTGCCCTCCCTGTCACTAGAGTAAGTGAAAAATTCAAAATTAAAAGAGGAGGAGAATTATTTTTCCCACTTACTTCCCACTAGAAAAAAGTTAACTTCCATTTTAGGTTTTTAGCGTATTCTTCCTGTTAGTGGTAGAAAAATAATATGTTTGAAGATTTAAAATATTGCTTTTATTTATGCAAACGGTTCTGCTTTTCATTCACATTTCCAGCTGGGGAGGGGAGCTAAGGAGAATAAGAGAACGTAAGTATTTGCCATTATTTCAATATAGAAATGTCAAATATTATAAAAATATTTTCCTGATTTTTCTAGAAGTGGTATTACCCCACAGAACAGTGATATCACAATCTTTTTGAAATATTCCCGTTTAAGATTCCAGACTTTTCAGCTAACACTTTTAATGAGTTTAAAGGTGTTAGATTTCATGCATAACGTTCACTGAACTACTGCACTTCAGGATTACATCCACCAAAGACTTTAGGGACTTGAAATGAGATTACGATGAAAATTAGACACTGAAGACCAGTAGTGTGGTCCTGAAGCCCCCAGCCAGCTGCTGCCCAATCGAGGGGGCACCCACCGCCGGACCTTTTCCCCCAGCAGCATCTCAGCGAGAGGAGTATTGCCTGCAGAGCAGCTCCGCCAGCGGGTGCTGCACAAGTGGGACTTCCCCAGGTTCAAACCGCTTCAGGTTGGTTTAGTTTGTGGCTCCTGCCGGCAGGGAGGTCCACACTGCCCTGTATTTCTGGTCAGAAAAAAAGGGACTGAAGTCGGATGTACCCTGGGGGTCTGGGTTTGAAGTGATTTATGGTAGGAATATAAACTCGCCTCTCACTGAAGAGGAAGCTAGATCTCGCCCCCAGGTGAGTTCTGAAGCAGTCATGCCAGAAAGCCCTTCCCTGTCTTCTGCCTGAGCTTCACAAGAAGCAAAAAAACACCCAACCCCAAACCATGTCTGTAATTAGTAGGTCCACCCCCACCTAACCTAATGACCTCTGCATGCTCAAGGCGAGCATCCTCACCAGCAAAAGAAATGAGGTCCGTGCCCCCACGAACTGAAACGCAGTCTGCCTCCATGGGAGCCTGTGAGCTCTTGGTGGGCTCTCTCCGGCTAATTCGGCATCCCATGTAGAAAGAAATCCCCACGCGACCCCCTGTGCCTGCAGCACGGCCAGGCTGCGAGCCCCATCCGGACTGACGCGTGGGCCTGTCCTGCAGATTGGGTCTTTGGCGAGCGCCGCTTACAGCAGGACGGACCTGGTGCTGATTTGATCTCTTAATAAAGCAGCTCCGATCATCTTTCCTCTTTCTGTTTATTATTTAAGTAATTTTTCAGACTCAGTGGCAGAAACTAGGCCTGCTAGGAAGGCAGCCTCTATCAGATCACTTCTGTTAGTTTAGTCCTAAAACAAATTTAAATAAGCTATTGAATAATGTAAAAGGCCTCAGTTAGACATACACTGAAAAGTACAAGAACTGCCTCCACCACAGACACAAATCAGTGTGTGAAGTATTTTATGAGCTCAGTCAGCTTCAGGTCTGTGTGAAAATACAACTTTATTCCTGGCAAAATAAGCAGCATAAACAACCAAACTAATTCTTCAGGGAGAAGTCTGAAGGCGCAAGCAAAAGAAGCCTAAGAAAAGAAAAGCCACGCAAAAATGGGGTATGTCTTTTTAACATAGTATACCTACAGTATCTAGAATACAGAAATAAATATAGCTGTGGTGAATCAGGCAAAAAACTTCGAAGAAGATTTCTGCATGAAAAAAATTAAAGATTAGCGAACATATATTACGGGGGATGTTCCAATCTTAATTCCTGTCCTTGAAGAAATTGAATCCTTCCAAAAACTATCCTCAACACCTTTCCATAAATTTAATATAAACAGGACACTGGAGAACCCCCTCCCAGCTTCTGTAGTTCCAAAAAAAAATTCATTTCCAAGTTGTGCTGGGAATTAATCTCTTCCACAGATTTCCTTTTCACCTGCTGCATTCAGTGTACCGAGGTAGCAATGTTCTGCAACGGCAGGACTGGAACTGTGAGCCTGCACAGCCCTGCAACGTGGCATCACTGTTGCCAGTATCTGGACACGGCTTTTGTGCTGGGTTTGCCAGACCTCGGTGCTGAAGCCTGTCCGACTTGTGCTGTCTGACCTGCCCACAGCTTCACTTTAACTTGTTTTAACTGTAACGGCAGTTTTTCTCCTGACCAGGTGCCTGTGGCTAATTGGGTTTATTTTGCTTATGGCAGTACAGTACCACCATAGTTTTGTGGCTTCACGGTAGCAATGCAGTAGGAGAACTACCACCGCGGTGGGACAGCAGAGGCTCTGGGACACACAGGTGCGGGGTGCGGCGTAGGGGAGTCCCGGCACCAGGAGACAGGATCTAGGGCACCGGTTTGGCACCGGGGACCTCACAGCTATAAACAACTCACCGGTGTCAGCTAAAGAAATGCAGACCTGGAGCTGGCCAAACCTGCTTTTAAGGGGAATGAAAAGAACAAAGAAGCAGTATCTAGTATATGTAAAAGGCTCTATACTTAGCAAATTCACATCTGATGTGGTGCTCAGACCAATTAAGAAAGAGCAAAGATGTAAAAGCACGTTAGCTAACATGTAAAAACAAGCGCGAATAGATCCTAGAGTGAGGAAGAAGACACCAACAACGTGAATGTCAAATCCCTCCTCGTGAAGGACTACAGATCCCAGCAATTCCCCATAACCTCCAACTCCAACTCCTGAGCGAAAGCAGCAGCCCTCAGACCCAGAGGAGCCGGGGAAGGGGGAGCATCACACCAGGAGAAGGGGCAGAAACTAAGGGGTGTGCATGTCACAGTTTTAGCTGTGTTATTATTACTACTGTGACTGAAACTTATTCTGCATAGACATATTCTTTCTTTTTCTGTAATAATTATATCTGGAGTAATAATGAGTCTTGGATCAGACTGCTAAGGTTTCAATTATACTAACAATAAATTCCTGTCTTATATATGTTTCCTCTTTGCCTTCAAAACAACATATTAAGTGTAACGACTAGCTTCACTAGCTTTAAATTAAGCTGTAAAAATGCTACCTCTTAGCAACACTGAAACAATATCTCTTCCTTGTTTGTTTACTACGAAAGACTAAACACTCTTACAACTTTTAACCTAAAGCTGGTATCAGCTGAAGTTTCATCTGCATTTCACAAAACTGCAAGGAAATGGAGAGATCATATTTTCAGGTGGTGTAGGCAGGCTTTGCTTTTAGGTAGTGTGGAAAAAGCTGAGGTCTAATTTCAGGCTCTGGTTTTGGGACACGTGGCTTCCTTGAAACCTGAGGCCTGGCAGGATAATACTTACTCTAAGGGTAAAATCTTGCTCCCTCTGAAGTTAGTGGAAATTTTGCCAGTCACTCACCCAAGGAAATCTTACCCAAAACAAACCCTTCACCCAAGTAAGATCAGGAGGAGATCAGAACAGGTCACAACCATCTGCTCAACCTTGAGCCCACCGTTGGCATTGAGCACCACTACCGTCCCCTGTGCACTGCTGGAACTGAAAGTATCGGCGCAGTCCGCAAAAGTGTTGTGGCATGCACGGTAAACTGGAGCTGTTGTCCATGGGATTTTCCAGCTGCAGTATGGAGACACATACAAGTGCATCAGATCAGCTGATGCTATAGAGAACACTGTAAATAGAAAAGCAAAAAAACCCACCCAAACAAACAGATAAACAAAAGCACGAGTCAACCAATCAAAAAACAAAAAAAGCCCAGAACCAAGAGAAACATATCACATGCAGCTGTGATTAAGGAAAATGAGTTTTGATGCTCCAAAATAACATTATTAGAGTTACGACTAACTGGAATGCCTGGAAGAGAAAGTGCAGATAGCTGTACCACAGCAGAAAAAAATCCACTAGGTGAGTATGTGTACCTACGCATCTCATGAATTTCCTATAGATTGTGTGATATGCAGGAGTGACTTCTATTTAATTAAGCTTCAGGTTAAAACACATACACATAAGGACACTTCATAATTGTTGACTTAGATCCCACACAAAATATATGGGGAAGGTTTTTGGCCTATTTCAGTAGTCAAGTTACATCACGTAAAGATGTAAGCTTATAAACCAAGAATGAAGGGAACACAGATGACCTCCTCAAACCAGGTACACTTCATACACCCAGGAAAATTCTCATGTTGCTCTGGGGATAACTGGTGATTTTGGATGCCCAAAGTATGCGGCTGCATAAAATGCTCTCCTGACTTCTGCTCAAGCACATATGTGCCCAGCTTTACTTCGCTGCTTTGTCACATCAGCCTTCGGCTTTGTGTGCTTATGCACATGAAGTATGGACTCCATCTACCCAACTTTAGGTTTTCTGAGAAATGAAATGTCTGAGTCTGAGTTATTCACACAGCTATTTCCAGAGGGCAAGTCCTCTTCCTCGAAGATTGGTCTTTAAGACAAATCATGCTCTACAAATGCTTCCTTCTCTTAATCAGGCTTTGAAGGTGACCAAGCTCAGACTGAGATGTCTAAAAGTTTGCTTACTTAAGCCTAAACGAGACGAATCCCTCTCAGACTCTGTGCTTGGAGGCATACAAGGTTTGTTTGTCAGTTCTTGCTTATATCTAATCAGGAGGCCATAAAACACTATCATGTGCCATGTACAACTGTAAAGATTGCTGTGACTTGGACTGTTTCGCATTCTGTATTGATTAAGTTTTGAATTTTATAGACAGATTGCTGAAGTCAGACAATTATTTTGGAAACAAAAACTACCCCACCCCAAAGACTCATGTTCTGAATGATTTTTTGTGACAAAACTTCAAATGTTCTGTGAAAATTTTCAAATTTATTAAAAAACATTTGTGTAATAATTACAAGACAATCAATCCTAAATAAGGTATGTGATATGTTAGAGCTGGAATAGTATTAATATTAAAAAATTCTTCAACATCTGAACATTTCAGTGGAAAATAGATCCCTGTGATCAATAGGGAAAATAGATCTCTGTGATCAATCAGAATTTTTAATGATAATTTTAGTTTCCTTTCATGTTTTTAACTGCCTTTTATTTTTTAAATTAACATATGAATGCTTTCATAATTAAAAAAATGTCTAATTAACTGTGCTATATTAAGCATAGAAGAGACTCAAACCTTTGCAAATGGTCATTCTAATAACATTTTATTAGCATGTTGCCCCAGTTTTGCTAGGATAGAATCATAGAATCAGTTTTCTATTTAGGAAAGCTGCATTTTTGAGAAGACTACAGCACCTGATCCAGTAGGAACACAGTTGATAAGACACCCTTTTTTTAGTTCATGGCTGGCCATGGTATGCGGGTTTCCACAGTGATCAAGGTCTCCAGCAAGTTCGAGTAAGCCAGCTGCTAAAGGTGTGAGGAGCGAAAGCCAGGGCAGCTGGCCCAGGCTGGCCCAGAGCAGTATTCCATACCATAAACTTCACGCTTGCTGTAAGTTGGAAAGCTTGCTGGGGATGGCCCTCCTTCCCTCCTTCCTCAATGGTCGCCGTCCCAGGGGGGTCTCGCCCGTCCTTCTGCTCCCAAGGCCCACTCTCCCCTGTGCTGCGGCTGCCGCGCTTTCGCTGGAGCTGTGCTGCTCGCTGGGTTTGACACCCGGCGTTCGCTGCTGGGGCGCACAGCTCACAGCCACTGAATGGGCTGAGCATAACTTTGTGTATTTTGTATAAGTACTGATATTAGTATTTCTTATTATTATTTTATTAAGTCTGTTTCCATTTCAACCCACGGATCTCCTTTGCTTTTCCCCATTCCCCTTCTTGGGTGGGGAGGGATCGTTGGATGATAGAACAGCTGACTAAACAAAGACACATATTTTTAACACTCATTCATTTTTGAGAAGTCTGTGTTATACCATTCCATCAGCCACAGGATGATTCCCATCACTAAGCTAAAAGCTATAAAACCATCTTTAAATGCAACAGTAAGCTTAACATAGTGCGAAAACATCATAATCTCTGATTGGAAGGCTCATTATATGGAGTAATTCAGGACAGGGGAGCTGAGCTCAGGAATAACCTCAGGGCTGCTGCTTCCCTGGCAGATGGAAAACCTCAGAGGAGACAGGTTTGGTCCCCGGGGGGAAGGATGCCAGCCCCTTCGACAGCCTATGCACTCCGCACCAACTGCATCAGCCTTGGAGGAGATTACAGCTCCCACCCTCCCGCCAGAGGAAAGGTTGTTGCAGCAATAAATGGAGGAAAAAACAACAGGGCGGTGTTTGTGCGCAATGGGAAGGCAATGAGCAACGTTAGGAGCTGCTGCAGGTGGCAGCCTGACAGAGGCCAGGCTGCCGCAGCTCCACGCAGACCCCCAGGTCCAGCCAGCAGCCAGGCAGAGCAGGTGGTCCCAGCAGGCACATGCATACACATATATACAACACGCAAATACACATAAACACAGACAGACACTCAGATCAGCATGGACTGAAATGCTCCGCACTTACGCAAATACAGAGAGCACCAATGGCCTCATCCTGTTCCCCTCTCTGGCTGATCAGGACGAAAGCTCACCAGGGGAAAACTGATACACGTAGGGATCCCTCTACTCAGATCTACACAAACACACAGGAACACAAATATGCACTATGGATCCCTCCAGTAAGAGACCTTAGATACGCAGTGCTCCCAGCATCTGGTCCCTGGCTCTCTTGGGTGCCCCATTGCCTCATGCCCAGACACACACGCACTCACGCAAATTGGTCTTTCTGGTAGCTGGTCCAGATTTAGCACTTAGCAGCAGTCAACTCCCAGACCCGGCTGTCTGTCCAGTAATCAACTTGGACCCCATGGCCCCTCCAGCAGCCAACGCACAGACCCTCTGGTCTCTCCAGCATCCAACTCAGACCCATGACTGCTCCCATACTTGGCTCCCGAGTGTTTCATCTGGCCCACTGGCTAGACGATCTTGGTGTTCGCTAGCAATTACACAGTGAGACACACAGCCTCACGTGCTCTACTTGTGGCAGCACAGACACACGGTCTGTCTGCCCCGTGGTCCTGCTCCAGTTGCTGGGACTCAGACCCCCCAACCACACACTTAAACACAGAACAGAGCATGGCTCACACACAAAAATGGTCAGAAATGGAGTTTAATAAGGAGAAAAGACAGACTACACTGATCAGCCCTTGCCGACCTCCAGCTGGCCCCGTTTATTCCTTTTCCCTCCCTTTCCCACCTTTAGTTGCTCCTCTGAGCATCCCATAACAAAACTTGCAAAGTCCTCAAACGTTCTTTCTCTGAACCCCATGGATGCCACCCCACCACAGGCAGTGCCTACCTCAGACGGCAAGAGGCTCTGGAGAGCCTTTCCCTGGCCCCATAGCGATGCATGTCCCCCAGGCCATGGGGCTGATCATCTCCTGTGACAGCATGGGGACGGCTGGGGACCTGAGCACCTTTCTCTGGTGAGGTTATTGCCCCCACTCCCCACCTGCCCAGGTGCCTCTGTGCTCCTTCGTGTGTGGGGAGATGAGCCTTAAATCACATAGCCGACAAACACATACCAAATTAATTCCAGGTAAATGAAACCGTTGGGAACAACTCTCCAAAGAAGCAGGAAGCACTGACACTGTGGCACGGTGCCTGCTTCACTAAGCACATACACTAGAGCAAGGCTGGCGGGGAAGTTCCTTCCCCTCTTTTTCCTCATTTGTTTCTTCTTATTATTTCCTCATTTTCAATTCTGCTTTTGCATGTCCAAAATCTGCATTTTTTCCTTCCTTGCTGCTGCTGCCCATCCCAATGAATGGAACCAAGGCTATCTCTTGGACTTCAGTCCTTCCTGTACCTGTTAGCAGGGGTCAACGTGACCAAATGCAGGCACTGCAAGTCCAAGCGCCATGTACACCTCGGGGCCACATAGTTTCTCTCAGTATGCAGTCATATCTACAAAATTACTTGACAGTAGTGGGAAGCTAAGGATTTTAAAAGGTGCAATACCTGGTACTAAACCCAAAATTTAACTCTGGAAGTGGACACAGGCATTTGTGGCTTTTCTTAGTTCAAGGCATCTCTGTTCTGGTCCTCTGGGCTGCAAACTCACCCATAGCATTAGTTGTGCCACTGGAGCCTCTCTTCTGGTGTATTTTTGTCCAAAAGGTTTTTTTGCTCAAAGACCCGTTTCCAATAAGGGTCAACCGAGAAACTTACTTCAACAATTCGCTCTTGCTGTGGACAGAGATGTGGCGGTAGATGCACCTTCAATCAGATTAAATGAGAACAGAAGAAGGTCTCTAATTTTAAATGGAAAAAAATGTGGAGAGCGAGCATGGCATTTGGCACACAGGAGCACATTTAATGCATTCCTAAAGCTAGAGTTAGTCCAAAGAAAATCTGAAATGTGTACCGTGTGTGGGACCTACCCCCGGCTTCGAAGGGCTCGCTCTGTGGTGAGCACACCAATTCATCGCACTACCTGCTAGTGGACGTACCCTGCGGGTAAGGCAGAGGCAGCCAAACCTGGTCCAGTCTCACCCACACTGCCTTCCCGGCCAGGGTCCTGGAGCCAAGCATCCTCAGAAATATGCATGCGTATTATTTGGGGGAGTTCTGGTAGGTGCATGCCAAAGGAGCCTGAGACTGGACGGATTTGGATGATTAAAGGACAGAATCTGGAAATGAACTGGGGAGTTAAGTTAGACAGCATAGATGTACCCCATGGAGTTAGTACTGTCTGGGAAAAAAAATTACTTGTTCACCTACACACAAAAGCTCATTTCTGTTGGAGAGCTAGTCCTAGTACAGTATGTCTTCTTTTTTTTTTAACTTTGAAAGTGATTTTATCTTGTGTATTTATTAAACAAATACTAAAGCAATTTTAGTGCAATTACAGTTAGCGATGGATTCCATATTAGTTTATAAACAAGGAATGGTATTTGCAAAAGTAGCATACTTTAGGCTCCCTGAACTAACTGAAAAATTGTAGGCTATGCTTATGATGAAGGCATGCAGGAAAGTTAATCAAATAAAGGTGGAATGTAAGTATGCCTAAACTGCAGGTTGATAAACGCCATATGGGTGCTCTTATGCAGGAATAAAATGGCTTTCATTTTCTGTAGCTTAATTCTGTTTAAATTGCTGCAAACTCTGGCCTCTTTGTTCTGAGTGAAAACACATGTCTGAGGAGTTTAACATGCTTGAACATATGCCTGTTAACTTCACCACTTGATTGTCCATAACTTTCCCAGGTCTCCCCACCCAAACTTGCCATTAAAACAAGTTATTGATCCTACTTATATGCAAAGTGTCTAAGCAACCATAGCAGCGTGCTCCACGCCAGCTGCATGTCAGTCGCGTGGAGCTCTTCTAACGGGTACTTTCCCCAATGTTTGCATGTGTTTTAAGAAGTTAAATTCCAAAGGCAGAAAGGGAACTTACTGAAAGAATTCGAAGAAATCTGGCCCCTTTCTATACACCTTTTCTGAGTTTGTCCCAGGGGCACTGGACACACATCTTTCTCTTACACGAAAAAGATGCAAGAATGGCAATGTACATCAAAAAATACCATGGCAGACTAAAACTGATATCAAGCTTTAGTAAGAGTGCTGCCTTCTGGCCCTCACCTCTACCAAATTCCCCAGGAAGCCAAGCTACAAATTGTTCTGTTGCACCTTACCTACAAAATGCCCTTCAACACTCAGAGGAGAAACACTTCTTGATACACCGCTTCTGATTTAATTTTAGTGTTTAACATTGTATCATATTTCTTACGATTTAAAAATACTGGAAGTAATAAAAAGAAAAAAGAAAAGAAAAGGAACAGCAATAAACACAAACTGATTCATAGCTGAGGTACCAAGCTGTTGCCCAAACTGCCTCGCATGCATTTGATGTATGGGATGATGAGAAAAATCTCGTAACAGCTATTTCATTTGTGCACTCCTAAATAGGGCAAGAATGTTCAGGGGATGTGCATCACCACTAAATAATTCACTCATTGCAGGTCTTGTTCTACGGAGCATGAAGGTATTACTGCCTTGATCTATTTTGGTGCGGGCTGACATCAGCTGTGGTTCCCCACCTGCAGCAGGAGTGCCGCTGGCATCACACAAACCACTTCCAAGGCCGTAGCCAGGCAGCCTGCCTCTTGCTAATTTGAATTGCCCAGGAACCACCTACTTAAAGGCTATTACTAGTAGCTGTTTAGGCAAGCATCCACCCAACGGCTCAGCTCCGGCCATTACTGCCTGCGTGCCCTGACCTATCTCAGCCACCATCAATGCTGACCCAATTTGCGGACATCTGGGCTTTGAGAGATGAAGGTAGTGGAACGGTGGGCTGTGAGGGGTGCCCCAGTGTGAGAGTGTGTGGTAGGAGAAGATGTGGACAGCAGGGGTAAAGCAAATATTCGGTGTGACCACCAGTGGTGACTGTCCGATCTGGATGTGAGTAGCCCTACCATAGAGAAATGATTTCAGAATGCCTTTCAGTGGCTGCTTAGAAAATAATTTAGAGGTGAATGATCAAATCTATACCTCTCTATGCACACGGGTTTGGGGCAATCACAAGCACAAAAACAGGCTGAGTGGAGAATGGATTGAGAGCAGCCCTGAGGAGAGGGACTTGGGGGTGTTGGTTGATGAGAACCTCAACACGAGCCAGCAATGCACATTCACAGCCCAGAAGGCCAACTGTATCCTGGGCTGCATCACAAGAAGCGTGACCAGCAGGTTGAGGGAGGCGATTCTCTCACTCTACTCTGCTCTTGTGAGACCCCACCTGGAGTGCTGTGTTTAGCTCTGGGGCCCCCAGCATAAGAAGGACACGGACCTGTTGGAGCGAGTCCAGAGGAGGGCCACAAAGATGATCGAGGGGCTGGAACACCTCTGCTATGAAGACAGGCTGAGAGAGTTGGGGGTGTTCAGCCTGGAGAAGAGAAGGCTCTGGGGGGACCTGATAGCAGCCTTCCAGTACCTGAAGGGGGCCTGTCAGGAGAGCTGGAGAGGGACTTTTTAGAAGGCTATGTAGTGATAGGACAAGGGATAACAGTTTTAAACTGAAAGAGGATAGATTTATATTAGATATTAGGAAGAAATTCTTAATGATGAGGGTGGTGAGACACTGAACAGGTTGCCCAGAGAAGCTGTGGGTGCCCCCTCCCTGGAAGTGTTCAAGGCCAGGCTGGATGGGGCTTTGAGCAGCCTGGTCTAGTGGAAGGTGTCCCTGCCCATGGCAGGGGGGTTGGGACTAGGTGGTCTTGAAGGTCCCTGCCAACCCAAACCATTCTATGATTCTATGATTCTATATGACTCTGGTTGCTACACAGCACGATATTTTCATTGTCTTTAAGGAAGTTTTACATTTGCTGTGTAACCTAGAGGGGAAAAAATCCAACCCTGTCTCCTTCGAATGGAAAAATTTAAGCTCCATGGATACTGTTGCTATAATAGATCTTCATAATTCTGGAGCTGGACTCTAGGTTCCCTATGAAAAAAGGCCTTTAAGGAGAAAATCTGAGTTTTTTGGAAGCTCTAGAATTATATCAAGAAAATTATAGAATATTAGAATTATATAAAGAATTATAGAATATTAGAATAACATCAAGAAAAGCACAGAGTAGCTTCACTTTTACTAAATAACGCCCTAGGTTTCATTACTAAACTTTGCATCTCATAGTTTTTATTATTTAAGATGAACATATAAAACGTCTTAAACTGTGCTGAGGTGTTGTGGGTGACTTCAAATTCAACTTCTAAGGAAAAGCAAATATGTCGGGAACTTATGCAAGAAAGCAAGCACCTGGTTTCTGAACATTTTATAATCAAGAACCCGGGAGAGAAGGCAAAAATGTTAAAAAGAGTGGGGAGAGCTGAGAAGGAGCATGAAGAGTTAAAAATTTTTCCTGTGATACCCAATATTAGGAAAAAGTAAAGACTTGTGAGAGTTCAGAAGTGTTGCATATTTTATTTCTTTATTTTTAGATTTATTTACACTTCTGAGCATCTGGAAAACATTCAAAATCTAAGACTTCTAGCTAATTAATGTATACTTGTTGCATGCTCTAACTGATATGCTAGTTGAATGGATACACTTAATTTGTGGGGAATCAAAATTTTAGGGGAGCCTTAAATGACTACATCTGAATTTCACCCTGAGTAGAGGCAACCGCATTTCACCTCCCTTCTGACCCCTGGTTCCTCTTGCAGCACAGAGGCATTGACAGGGCAGCAGGCCTGTGACAGCGTGGAGAAGTCAGGCTGCAGAGAGATCCCAGTAGCTGCAGTGAGCAGACAGTCAATCATCACATGGCTCAGTAATTTACAGCCTTGCTCTCCCTCCACAGCCCCATGCATGGGAGGGGTGGGTTGCAAAGACCTCCTTCACGAGAACGGTGGAGGGCCGAGTGCTCCTGTGTGCTATCCCTCACCGATGTGAGCTGGCTGCCTGGATGCTACATGGGCTCATGGGGTCCAGGTTCAAAGAGAGGGGCAGCAGAAGGGGGCTGCCCAGTGGGACCTTGCTGCTGCGTCTCAGGCTTCAGGGGCTTTCTGTCCTGAGCATGCCNCACCGATGTGAGCTGGCCGCCTGGATGCTACATGGGCTCATGGGGTCCAGGTTCAAAGAGAGGGGCAGCAGAAGGGGGCTGCCCAGTGGGACCTTGCTGCTGCGTCTCAGGCTTCAGGGGCTTTCTGTCCTGAGCATGCCGGGGGCCAGCATCCTGCCCCCTTGCTTGTCCTCTCTGTCCTCTAGTAAGTTAAGTTGTCCTCCTGGGGACATCAGAATTTTGTTGGGTTTCTCACTATACCAAATCCCATGAGGTAGAAATCTCAGGAGTGTGGTGGGACAGCCTTTTGGGAATGTCTCTGGGAGTTACAGGCTTGCTTTCTGAAATATCCAAAAGGCAAAAGAGCCTTGTGGTTACAAGGCTGGGAGCCAGGATTTCAAGCTGCCAGCTGAGTGTGCCACACAGGTTGCTTAGCTTTTGTGTGCTGTATTTTCCACCTCTGCAAGAAGGAGATTATAAATATTTCAGAGGAACATTATACATTTTCTTGTATTAATACTTGTACTGCCTGAGACCCCTGAATGAGAGATGCTATATAAATATGAAGGCAATGACAGATGGTTATGTCAAGCACCAGGACAAATAGAGTGGAAAAGCTTTTAAAGGCTAATCCTAAATATGAACATGTGCATGCACACAGGAAAAGAAAATCTCAACTTGCTCTAGACTTCAATGTAATTCTCGACAGTTGGTGGGAACTAACGGAGTTACCCATATGAACATCACGAAGCAATAAAGACTAGAAACAGTTAAACGAGCCTGCCTGCTCCATTCTGTGGCAGGAACATAAACTACATGCTCTCTGCATTCAAATGTTACCTTAAAAGGTTTGTTACATAAATTTGCTTATGTAGTTACAGAAAAATACTTCTGGAGTACAGGAACGTTAATTCACTGGTCAATTCTTCTCCAAAACTGTATTTTTAAAAAATTAAGCTTCCCCCAGTACCAACTTCTTACTGAATACGATTGACAAATCCTAATTTTATTAATCTTTTTACTCTTATAAGCTACTACAAGTGCCTTGAATTGGCTGCAAATGTACACAATCCTTTCTTACACTCTGACATAAATTTCTCTGATGCTTTGAGCTCATCTAAGTAGCCACTTGCCTACAAATTATAACACACTTGACTTTTCATTTATAAAGGGTAAATAGCTTGAGATATTTTGAAGCTTTATTCAAAGTGTGAGCAGTGCACACGCCGGATTAATATCAGTGCAAAACTAATCTTTGAAAAAATCTAACGTTTTCTTATCGTAAATGTTCTCTTTCCTCTTTTTACTCTCTGAGAACAAAATAAGATAATAATATGTAATATGGTTCGTTACACAACTGTATTTGCATGGTGTTTTGATATGTGTTTTCCCATTGCAGTTGTTACTTTAGAAAGAGCTGATGAGGCTGACAGAGATTTCTGATGCATTATGACCAAATGAACTATTTGACTTTTAGGAGAAAAAGAGCAGAACAATTTATCCCAGTACTATCTATCTTTTTCTGGGCAGAAAGATCATGATGACAAAGTAACAAAATTGAAAAATGATACAAATTTCAAAAACATGAAAAAACCCCATTGCTCTTCTCTTTGAGAAGCTTGTGACAAAGACGAGACTAAAACAAACCCCCAGATACTCGATATTAATAGGCAGTGATGAACGATGAAGTTCCTGCTCTCTCCTCAGATGCAACGGTGTTCTGGGGAAAGCAATGCTACCGAAGTCGACACACTAAATTCCATCTTCCTCCGTACACTCCATACTCACTTGCTCGGTGCTTTGAAGTTAATGGAGTTATTCTTGAGTTAATTGGGTTTAACTCAGAGGAAAATTGGACCCTCTAGAACAAGCGGTAACACAAAAGGCTTTGGAAGCAGGCCTGCATTGCCGGTCAGAGAGATTAACAGCACGGAATAAAAGGACCTCTTAGAAAGAAAGGAGGACAGGAGGGTGATGCAGAGGAGACCTGCCCACTCTTTTGAATTGGCAGCTGTATCACACGCTGTGATGGGGAGGCACTCAGCACCACTCTCCGCCGGTTCCAGTCCTCGGTTCTTCATCACAAAAGTGATGTGTATGAGGTAGGATGAACTAAAGAGAACTAAGCGGTTAGAACGACTCTGAGCAGATGTGGGATAATGGTTACAGAGATCAGAATTAGTTAGTCATATCTGATGCCTTCTACATGCAACTGCACTAAAAAAAAATAGATCCAGAAAATACACTTTATTGTATGTTGTTTAAAAATCTCTCTCCAAGTTAAAAGATGAGATCAATTCTGGCTTCTCGAAGTAACATTGAATCAGTTGGTCAAAATAAATTTTATGATCTCAAACCAAGAATGATGCCACTGGCTATACCCTAAATTCCTTCCATGGTCACTGTCTGCATTTGCATAGTAATTGCATTTACAATACAGTATGCAAACCCATATAAAGTGCCCCAAATAAAATTCAACCCTAAGACTTTTATATCCTCCAAATACATGCATATTCACCAGCAAGGTGTTATCTTTCACATAGTGACTCATTTCCTTCTTTAGTAAGTGATCTCTGTGTAACCCATCGAGTTTCTCCATGATTATCAGCAGCTACCTGAAAGATTTCTTTCACTAACAATAAGACAGGTGCCATGGAAATTG
The DNA here is from genome assembly GCA_013398225.1 of Steatornis caripensis. Classification (NCBI taxonomy): domain Eukaryota; kingdom Metazoa; phylum Chordata; class Aves; order Caprimulgiformes; family Steatornithidae; genus Steatornis; species Steatornis caripensis. Next base: position 56,603 of record VZSC01019442.1, read on the forward strand.
GGATACGTTCATGTCACTTCATACATTTGTGAAGAATTTAACCTGTAATTACTGGAGATGCTGATGGTAATTTTCTGTAGAGTGCAGAAGGACGTGCCAGATGTAAAACCTGCTCAACACTTTCCCCTGTTGAGCTGTTACTTTTTCTCTCCTGGAGTGACAGGAAAAAAGGGGTGATTGGTAGTTTTTCAAATACATCATGTTGAGTTCATCTTAGATTCATTGCTAGCATTGCCAGCAGGGAGTACATTCCTCTTGATACGAACTACGGACAAAGGCCATCCTTTCTGTTGTCTAACACATATTGCGTGCTCTTGCTTAGCAAATACTGCTGCTGGCTGCCAAAGCTCTTTCATCAAAACAAGGACTCATTGTGGTTATTCAGGCCATGATGACCATTGAAGACATCCTAAAATTATCTCTGAAGGCTGGAGAAGCACTTGTGCCTCCTTCTCTAGACCGTGCCTATGAAATTACACAGGCAGCCTTCCTCTTCAGTGTACCTGAGTATTACTGCTGGCATGCTACAGCTGCCGGCTGGGTCTAAGTACTTGGAGTGTGAAAGTGACGCACAGTGGGCAGATATAAAATAAGGGGGTTTAGTGGGCAAGCAAGGACTACAAAGGCTTTTATCCCTCCCAGCATCACTGGCTGGCACAGCGTGTCACCCGTGTCAAATGATCAGATCTGGTCAGGTGGCTATGGAACTTCCGTAGGTAGACTGCACATGGTCCTGAAAGTTACCTTCGGATAAGGATTTCAGGGAGGGTTTTTAGCTGTGGAACCATACCGGGCTTTTCACTGCTATTGGGTTTTCCAGTAGTTGAGATGATTGATAGAAAAATATTTCTCATCTGGGGACGGTAGGAGACCCAGTCCATGGCTGCCATTTGCTGACTAAGTTCTGGGCATTGTTGACTTCCAGAGTGGACAGATGCAATCCAGTCAACTTAGAAATAACCTCAGCTCTGGAGAGGAGGATGTAAAGATCAGGCTAGTTCAAGAGACAGCAACCGATCTGCAAAGAAAGGAAAAGTGTACTAATAAATCATTGTGGTGCCCCCGGATGCTGACCTGACCTTCAGCAGTCCCAATAGACCCACTCCAGACTACTTGCAAGATGACTTATTTTTAAAAAGCCATATGACCACATTTGCACAATAGGAATTCACATCAGCGTAATGCATTATGCAAGCTCTGACACAAACCTGCACAGAGATGCAAGGCAGGTCTTAAATTTGGTGCGGTTTGGTGTGCAACCATATGCACTGCAGCAGTGCAAATATTAATATGCACCTATGCTGCATACCTGCATCTGAAAAGCTGTTTAAACAAATCTCGATATGCTAGTGCAAAGTTCTCCAGTGTTGCTCAACATCATGAGAGGCAAGTGCTCTCTGGGACTCCCTCCTTCGACAGACTGGAAGAGCCACAGATATTGGTGCCTTCTGGCTAAAATGCAGGATGCCTTTCTATCATTTCTTTCCCATTGTAATAACTTTAATAACAATAATTCAACTAGATGAATTATGTGCCTTCTCCTCCTGCTTGTGTTGAGCAAGAAGAGAACCAAAGATTGATATTAATTAGATTATGTAGTAGACTCATTTAATTCTCTAAAATGCTCGGAATACTACAGAGAAGAGCACAATGGAAATGCCTCGGAAGATTAGATTAGATAGGTGTGATACCCGGCTGTCCCTGGAACTAATAGAGTTTTTAAAATTGGGATGGTTAGAGGAATCTGAAATGAATCCGTGTCTTGCATTTCTGCTCAGCAATTATTCAAACAGCAATTGAGAGCTTTGGCAAAGCTTCCGATCTGTGACTTCTATTTCCTGACTTCCAGGTGCTCTTCTTTGCCAGCTACAGAAACAAAAGCTTCAGGAGGTGGCAGGGCTGGGGCAGCACTCATGATTAACATTAGACTGTCTGGGTAGGAGGATAGCCAGCTGTCAGGTGAAGATAGAGGGAGATAACAAATGGGAGAAAATGGTTTTATCTGCAGTGTATTATTGACTATTCGTCCTCATCCTCCTACTTTGCCAAGCGCAGGTGTGTAGGGGTACCTTGTGGGAAAGTAAGCTGTTGTGATGCTTCTAGTTGATCGTAAACCATTTCCTTGAGGCTGTGCTTAGATCACCTCCTCGGGTCACCTCCAGGGCACCCTGGCGTTCTCCTCTGGGATTTATGACACCTTTGGGACATCCTTGCTTGCTGGTTGCCAAAGGATAGGGATCGGGCAACCAGCTGGAGACTGTCCAGGCCCCTGCCCAGCCCTGGCTTCACTGCTGTGGGGAACGGGTGCTGTCTGCTCTAGTCTGATGTTGACACCCAAGTCAGAGTACAGCAGAGCGTGAACCTAGACCCGGAAAGTAATGCCAGAGCCTGTGGTACGAATGTAGGCTCTGTCCTTAAATCCTCAGCAGTAAATCTATCAAGGTCTTGGAATATTTCCAGGCATGAGAACGCTTGTGCTACCAAACTGCTGAAATGTTCCCTGGCACAGCTTTGGGCTATGCCAGCTAACACCTCCCAAACAAGTCCCAAGCACTGCTTGGTGTTAGCATGGCCAGGAACCATTCAAAATACACAGGCTGCATGCAGCCACTTGGTTTTGGAGGTAAAGGCTATTTAATGCTATGGACAAGAGCCATTCTCTTGTAGCTGAGACCAGTGCTAGAGAATGAGCCAGGCATGTTTAATTCAGCAGAGTTCAATTCATTAGCTCTAGTCCACCAAGGAACAAGCAAAATAGCAACAAAATAGCTTTTGTTTAGCACTTGATCTGGGTATGTTTTGTGAGAAGCTTTCTTGCTTCTCTGATTAATTGAAGACATTTGACTTCTTCTCCGTGGCTTAATTCCTGCTGAGTCACTTTAGGTATTTCAAATTCACCCTATTCAATCTACCAGACTTCTTAAGATCATTTTTTACTAAAACCTGTCCATGTTCTGGATCTCTTGGCTTTCATGATAATATACTTACATTTTCTCCTTTATTTCCTCCCAATTTCAATATTCTTCCACATCCTTCCACTTCACTGCTCTCTCATTTTTTCTAACCCTCCTCACCCTTAATTCCAATGATACCTAGAGATTGATCCATACATGCATTTGCTTTCGTTTCCTCTTACGCTTGTTTTTCACAATTTCTTGTAATATTTTCTTCTGATTATTGTATTGCTTCCTGTCATTCCTGTATTCCCTGTCATTACGCTTCACTCCTTTTATAATGCCACTTTTTCACTTTGATCCATAATTTCTTTCTACACCGATACTTTTCCTTCATTATTACAATTCTTTGATATTAGAAAAATTCCTTCCCTTGCAAAAATATTCCTCATACTTTGCTTTCATAAAACAAGATTCCTTTGTCCTATCTTTGTTTCTTATGCTTTAACCAGGTCTGGCTGTAAAGAGCAGTACGAAAAGAACATTAATGACATGGTGGCATAGGAAAGTCCAAACCATGGCACTGCTGTGATATCTGAACACTTTGTGTATTTAAGTAAGTCTAACATATACTCCATATCGATCTGCAGGCGGCCTTTTGATTTGACCATCAGCCTCTCTAAATTCCCTGCAATTTCAGTGTTACACCACCATACGGACGGACCTTTAGGTCTATGCACAGTCCAGGGAGAATGTGGGGACTGGGAAGGACAGCTCACAGGAGCAGGGCCTTAGGTCACAAATTTCTCAACCTGTAGACATGAAGCTTCATGTGAATGTATGAAATCTCAAGTAACTTCTAATCATAGCAATATCAGGGCACATCAGGGCATATTTAACTTAACATAGATATGCTGCTTTACACTAGGAATATTTGAAATTATGTGTCTTTTTTTCCTTTTCCCGTGAAATAAGATTGAAAGTAATTAAGGCTGGGAAATTCGGGACTATTCCCATAACAATAGCTTTTAGAGAAAGTTGTCAGGTCTGAGAAATAAGGCAAATCTGTCAAGTTTCCCTGGTCATTAGGAATCAAATTGCTCCTGCCCACTTTGTCCACAAAAGCTCGATGATACGAAGTCTTGTGGCACCGGAAGATTTACACTCTTTTTAATTCATTCTGAATAAATACTGTCCAAGCGGGATGGAGCCGGCACAGCGTGAACAAAGAACACACTACATTTAAGAGGCCATGTCTGACTTTGAAGACATATGGCAATGCTTCCTGAAGTTAGAAATAAAATGTAATACTTGTAATATGGCATGTAATACTTTCTGTACTCCACCAAATTACCAGGGAGACAGATTGTGCTTTTCTGAGTATACTGACAAATGTCCCTTCTCATTATGGTTTTGCCCTTTTTATATTACTATATCATTATTCTTTTTCTTTTGTACTCCGGTGTGCAATTTAGAGGACTACATTCTTCGGCAATTCTAAATGTTGTTTTATTTTCAGGATTGCTTAGAAAACGATCAGGTATTTATTATTCTTTCGCTAATACAAATTCATCACTAAAAATACATACCTTGAGGGGAGCCACCCTTTGCATTCAGCCAAGCCACCTGACCATTCCAAAGGTAATAAAATAGCATTTATAACCAGGAATAAACTGTGACATTTCCTTCTAATGAGATTTCTGAGCTGACTCTTGTTGGCAGCCATTTTACATTTGTGATGCTAATAATGAGTGGGAACCTGATGTTAATAATTAGTAGCTGTTTTCGTTTATAATCTTTTTCTAATAATTTTAGCACAGAAGCACACTTCCCTCCAATTTCTTATGGTTTCAAGCGGGGCATTTGTGTCACGGTAGCATAAATGCAGCCTTAGCCTAGCACGGTAGCTGAACAAACAAACAGCCTCCTCGAGCTCGTGCCTAAAAAAAGAAAACGAGAAGGTCCACATAACACCACCTATGTGTATTTATTTTCATCAAGGAACAGAAACATGTTCTTTCGAGGTGGCAGCTCACCCGGCACCTCCAGCCAGGTGGCTAACACTCCTGAAAAGCTCTCTGCATCCGCAGGGACACATCCACCGCCCCTCTGCTGCCGGCTCGCACCTTCCCCATGGCAGCATCGCCCTTTCCCCACGGCAGCATCACATCGCAGTGAAGCTGCACCGAGAGCCTCGGCTGGGAGCAACCATGGGATGCAGAAAGACAAGAGCCCACCACTTTGCCCAGGATTCCTGTTCTTTTCAGTGACAAAATGAACCAGCCACTTGCGTCCATACAGAAGGAAATGAGAAATGGATACAATCTGGTGCTGAGAAGAGATATGATCAGAGGAAAGATAATTCCCCTTACTGCGGGAAAGGCACGGAAATAATGTTCAGCAGGCGTCGATGCAGAAGGAGATGTCAGATGGTCAGGGTGGTCCCTCCTGATCCTCAAAATCTATTAAGCCTTTGCTCATCCCCCCAAACCTGGGGAAGGAGGAGGTCTCAGCAGGAAATTACTTGAGTCCACTGCTTAACAGAGGCATTGGGACTCAAATCGTGTATGGAGAGGCACCTTCTTTTATTTTAAATGAAGAAACCTAATTAAAATGATAGGAATATCCTGGGGAAATTCTCAGCCTGTTCATTTTTAAGAGCCTTTTTATGACAAAAGGTGTTTGAAGTGCTTGAATTTTTACCCTTTAGCCACCTTTAATCTGATTTCTAATCTCTTAATAGCCTTAATTGAGTTCTGAACACTATAAATTATTAAACATCTTTGGGGGATTATGATTTCTATTTCTGATTATACAAAAACAATATCAATTGCACCTCCCCTCCCCCAATATTTATGTAAAATTAAACTGTTACGGATGTAAGGCATATACTTTAAGGACAAGATATTTGCTTTTGAAATATTTTAAAAGACTTGTGCTTTCAGGCAGGTTGAAGGAGATGAGTGGTGAGACATAAGGAAACAGCAAGATCTCAGTGTAGGCCCCGAATTAATTGAGTGTCATTGTCTTTTTGGCATCTTTGTCGCGTGGGTAGAGGCTGCTTGTGGATGTGGAGTGAGCGACAGCCGGCTGCCGGTGGGGCGGTCGGCCATGCAGCCTCCTGAAGCACGGGCGGGAGAGTTGTCTGCTCTTCTCAGCTGGGATGGACCTCCTTCCCGCCCCAAGGCCTTCACACCCCCCCTCTGCTCCAGTCCAGGGACAACCGGTCAGTACGGTGCGTCCCTCTGAATTGGCTTGAGTCTCCAACTCCATCTAAGACCCTTTGCTCCTCTAAACTTTCTTGATCTGCCCTGCCTCTACACTCCTCAGAGGATTCCTACCTCACTGCACCTCTGCTCTGCCATGGACCTTCCTCCCCCTCGTCCTCCTCCTCCTCCTTTACTTGCCCATGGCCCCCCTGGCACCAAGGCTGTTTATTATTTCCCTCCCCCTCCCTGTCATTCCCACCTTCCCTTGGAAGATGCCTGCCCTGGCAGGGACAGCAATCCTGCATTGACGATGCATCGGCTCAGACACCACTCTGAAGGCAAAACGACTCCAGGGAACAGAGGCCAGACGGTAGCCCTACGAGGCAAGGAACAAACCCAGTGGCTTTATTCAAGGGGAGTAGAAACTTGCTTTACACATTGTCCTAAGCTGTGGAATAAAAAACTCTCTAGTAATGCGGATAGAGCATCCAAAGCAGATATTTGAAGAGTGAACTAATACCAATGGAAGAGCTCAATTCTTATCAAATAAAGCCTCCCTTGTAAAAATCAGGGATTTATTTCTTATCAAAACACAAACAAGCTTTCTTAACTTGAAGAAAATACTAGCTTTTCTACTTTGTCGTTTTTTTTTTTTTTTAATTCAACGGGGTTTATTAGATCTCAACTTTAGTTACTGTTAGTTTACTTCCACTTGTTTTCATCTTCCTTCCTCTCAGAGAACTTGCTTTAATATCCAGCACCAGAAGCAACACCTTTTGAGAGCTAAATTCCTTTCCCTAACTTCAGGGCAAGATTTCAACTTGTTATTGCTGAGCATCTTGTGTGCTTTCTAGAGACCCTGGCAGAAAGTCCACGAAGTTTCTGGGGAACCTACAGTTACGCTTGTACCCATCACCGGAACCCACTGTAGAGTCTGGCTTCATATACATAAAACAAATGCCCACTCAATGTGTCAGTGTTAGAACCTGGATCTAATTCTGCCACTGTTATTTAGGCTGAGCAGTGCTCTACTCCAGGAGTAGTCCTGTTGACCAAATAGCACAAAAAGCATATTATTAGGCATACTTGAAGTATTTACTTGTATTATTTACAATTTGAATTGCTGTAGCAGCTACAATTGCCAGTCGAATTCTAGGGAGTTATGTTTTTGACGATGTACCATGACAGACAGGCAACACCTTCTGTGAGCTTGCAGGCTGAGCTGCTGACCCAGGAGCTGCGTGCGCCCAAACTTACCTGCCGGGGCCGTCCATCCATGTCCGTGGGTGTCTGTAGAATGGATATTTAAGCAGATGTATAGTCTACACTGCTGGGTTCAGGCTTGTATTTCAGCTGTAAACGCATTCCTGTTCTTTTTATTATTCTTTCAATATTGAATTTTACTGTGTACTTACTTTTACATTTACTACCTAATAAATTGAGACTTAGCTAACAAGCACATGTATATTTAGATACATTTTTTTAAACACAGTAATTTTTAATGCACTATAGGGACCAGAGTAATTATAAACGATGAGTTAGGACATAATTCTGCAGTTCAGCGTCTCTGCAGAAGCCTGTCCCATATGCTTTACATAAAAGGCCTGACTCATGCAGGTGTGACAGCAAGATGAGGGCCACTAAACTGAAAGATGAAAACAGCCAAAAGACTTTGGTTACAGCATTTTGACTGAGACGCTTTAGTTTAAGAAGGTCAGCACGAAAAGTCATTCAGCTCTCCTTTCGACTTCTTACCCTAGAAAGAGAGAACAATAATAAAATCAGGCAGCAATAAATTTAGAGCAAATTAAAAAAAATACTTTCATGTAGCACGTCCTGACTATAGAATTCACTGCTGTAATAGGTCATCAAGTTAAAATACCATGGCTGGATAATTTTATCATCACTCATAATGAGCCAAATCCTCCCCACCACAGCCAAGGCAACGCTGTTCAGTGAGACTGAAACAAGAACTGAGTAAAACAGTGGGATTTACCCCAGGATTTATGAGACAGTTATGCTCTACGAGAAGAACAATAAAGGTAATTAGATCCCATGCTCAACACATGACCTGTTTACTGAAGTGGGGGAGTAAGGTCCCTTTTACTGTTCCGTAATTTGCTGCAACCACTATAAAGGGGCTTTAAAAGCAACAGATAGCGACCAGTGGGGCAGTACTGGGTCACAGACGCATTACTGCAAAACTTGCTTTAGCTACAAATTACCCTGGCAAGCTATAGGGATCCCAGTGCACGCCACAATTAGGAACTATAGGAGTTCATATGTATGTGCTGAGAACCTATTTCCCCTCTCCTCACCCATGAAGAACTTTTCAGCACAATGAGAATTACACAATGGTGTTATAAATTACACGCCAAGTTTCAGTCTGATCTTGGGTATTTACTTCTAAACCTTTTAAACTACTGGTTTCTAATTAAAATTATGACATGCTCTTTCAACAACAATAACCCAGTATGTAAGGATCCTGCATACCTTTCAAACCTTTCATAATGAAAAAAAGGCAGCCTTAATTTGCAAGTGAGGTTTATTGTTTCAGTGGCTTTAGGTAACGCAACCTCTTTAGAAGCAGACTGCCTCGTCACTGTGCTGGCAGGAATGCGACACAGGAGATACATGTCTAGAGCCAAATTTGAGGCAAGTTACAGTGTGTAAGCAAGCCCCAGTTTTCGGTAAAAAGAAGTTTCTTCTCAAGGGTAAGCACAACCTTTAAAGCGAGGGTCAAGTCTAACCAGTACTGCTAGGGGGACTCTTCCTGTGTCTCCAAAGAGAGATGTTACCAACCCCATGAGCGCCTTACTGGCCCTCATCGCTAGTATTTCAGCCCCACGTACCGAAATGGGAGAGCTTCTGTCGCTGCCCATGCCATGCAAAGAGATTCCTTTGCTGTTGCTGCTTCGGGGCTGAGGGAATCCTCTTTTTGCCTCACGTACAGATATTAAATGTCAGCGTCAGCAGCTGGCGTTCTGCAGCCGACACTGTCAGAGGGAACATCTCCATGGCCGTTGCCTCAGCCTTGGCAAGAGATGCAGGGCGAATGCAAATGCAGGCAAAACTGTGCAGTGGCCAACTCACTAGCGGGAAAACACCCTTTATTGGTATTTATCCTCTGCCTGGAGCTCTCGGGGAGCGGGGTGTGTGTGTGTGGGGGGGGCTGCCAGCTCCTCACCCTCCTAGGAAGGGTGCCTGGAAAGCACCCATGGGCATCCTAGGAGCAATAGCTCTGAGCTTCGGAGAGACTCCTACAGACAGGCACTGTGGCACAGGCTCTGTGGGAATTGCCCCCTCGGGGTAGCCTCCAGGACGACGCAGCCTGAGGGGACACAGCGAGGAGAAGACGAGCGGCTCCAGCAACGCTGGCCCGGCTGCAGGGACGGTGGCTCTTCGCACCTGCAGCCACCGCACCTTGGTGGTGCAACTCGGGGCACAGCGCAGGCACAGGAGCCGCACGCGGTGCCCGCTCCCCGCTCAGGGAGCCTAACCCCTGCCCCGATTCTGCTGGCTGACCTCACGCCAGTTTGCCCCATCACCTCGCTCTCCCGGCCGCCACCCCATCTGTGCTGCCCGCCAGCAGGGCTCCCTCGAGGGCTTCGGCGGCACCGTCCCGTCACAGCCGTTTTACAGTCGGGCTTTACACAAAAAAAAAAAAAAAAAAAAAAAAAAAAA
>VZSC01019442.1:68006-81058 GCA_013398225.1 Steatornis caripensis
CTCGGGAGCGCCGCGGCTGCCGCGCCCCCGGCCCCGCCGCCCTGAAGCCGCCGGTGGGGGTGGGGGGGGCGAAGGGCGCCCGGACCGCTCCGCCGGCCGGGCCGAGGGCAGCCCCTCGTGGAGCCGGGGGTGTCCCGGTCGCCGTTCCCGGGGGCGGCGTTTGAAGATCCGTGGGTTAGGCTAGCCTGGAAGAGTCCGCCGGGCTGACCCGCGTCCGCGCTGCTGCGCTGCTTGCCCCGCTCCCTCACCTGTCCTCCCCCCAAATAAAGTCTAACGAGAATAAAATCTGGACTTTCTGGAGATGCTTTTCTGTTATTCTGCGAGCACCGACATGGCTTTAACACTGTAATTCGAAAAGATCTTTTCGAGGTCTTTTTTGCGGCGAGGTTTTTGGTTTTATGGGGGGTTTTAGTGTTATTTTTTATTATCGTTACCCTTACGTTAGGCTGCAGCTGTGCTTTGAATAAATCACCATCTAGTATTATATATCTTTTTATAAAGATAGAATGACCGGATGGGTACAACTTTTGAACAACTGCTACATTGTGGGAGTTCTTTATAACATGCTGCGTGCTACTAATGTGACAGTTTCATCATCCTTAAAATTTCAGGCATATAGCATATGTTTTCAGTTATTCAATCCCGGCATTTATAGCTGTTGAGTTAGAATTGTATTCAGTAACGTACATAGTTTTGCTGTTTCTGAAGCATTTTCAAGCCATAGAATACTACTACTACTACTACTACTAAATGAATAATGTGATACTTTGTATCCTAAGAAATGAGTAAATATTATTAAAAAACTTGAAGGTGCTACAGATGCTCAGTCTTAAAAGCAAAGCCTTTTCAACCTCGAAATGTTCTGTTACAGCTGTTTAGCTTCCAACAATTTTAATTCTAGGGAAAAGAAAAAAAAAGATCATGTAGGAGTTTTTTCAAATCCATGCCTGAGATACCTCCCCCGTGTTTTGGGAATGCAGAAAAAATAATGAATTTGCAGACGGTGCATTTTGAAAACACTTAAAAAATGTAATACATCAAATACTTTTCATAAATGACAGGTGGAGTACATTGCATACTCTGGTTTTGTGTTGCATCAGTATAAAATCAGTTATTTAAAAACAACAGGCTCACTACATGATAACATTAACAATTGTGAGGCTGGATAAAGGTTTGTGATTAGAAACCTGTGATTGACACACAGAGCTGTAGATCCGTTTTTAAAAATAATTGCGTGAACTTTGCCAAAAAAGCAGTTATTGCGATCCTGCCTGCTTTTTGGATTATGAAGCTTGCTTTTTAGTGTTTAGCTTGTTTATTTTGGTGCGAATGCTCGACTGTTTCTCTGGAGTACTTTTGTTTTTACTGAGCAAATGCATGAAATGATGCTTTAAGCTTTCATTTCTTCATTTTGCATTCTGAATTGCAGATGAACCTTCATTTAGAGCGAGGTGCAAAGAGATAAAGCACGTGCCTTTGAGTAGCACTGCTGGAGGAAAACCACCTAGATAGCAACTGTAGCTTCAGAATTTGGGCCTGGAAATGAGTATGACCAGCAGCCGTGGGCAGGTCTGATCCTATCTGATGGATCACACCTTGCCGAGTTTGGAGGAAGGACGGTGGTGGATGAGGTCAAGTGGTCTTGGCTGCAACAGCTTCATTTTCCTCCCTTACCATTTGTAGTGTTGCAAACATTGTTACTGAAATCTGGATTATAAAATGTTCTTCTACTGCTTTAAACGCATTGTCTCCAATAAATGACATTTCTGAAAGTCTCAAGAGTAGCTTACTTGTGTTTTAAGAGGTACCCAAGACAGCTCGATGAGTAAAACATGAACGTGTCTTTGCCATGAGAACTTTGGGGTGAGTGCATTAGTGGTCTTCGCATTACTGGCAGTGAAGTCTGGTTTGCATAAATTACGTTAAACTTCAAGATGCGAGAATATTTTGCTGACTTACTGGGGTTATTTTACAGAATTATAAATGTTGTACTCAGTTTTAACCTCTTCCTTGAAGTAAGTGCCCTGCTGTGTAATATACCTGCTCTGAGCAGCTCTGCGAAGAGCGTTCTTCAAAATAGATTTCAATGTTCAAAGCAAAATCTTTCCTGAAAAAGGAAAATCCTACTGTTTAACATTGTTTACAGTTATCTGAAAGTAAGGGGAAATGAAACACTTGAGATTTTATTGCTCTCAGTGTTTTTGTGATGGTCTTGCTAGTATGACCCGAACGTTTGCAATAAAAGGCCCTGTCTGGAATTCTTTGTTTAGGCAAAAGAGCCATTACCTCAGTGGCATTTTTGTTCAGGGCAGTGATAAAGCATCAGGCCTAATATTAAAAGATGTGAGAAGTGAAGACAGGGAAAGTATTCTGACTCAAAAGCGTTAGATAAAAGTGCCGACCTCTGGGCTGGATGGCTGGATAGGGAGCAGGCTCAAGGCCATGGATATTCGTGGAATAAGTACAATCTCTCCAGTATCTGCTCATTTTTTATTTCCTTGATATATGTGGTTGTTTACGGATCCGTTAATAGCCTACAGACTGTAATGCTGCTGAGATACAGGGTTGTACCTGGAACTGGTATGCAAATAAACGACTACCTAAGTTTTGACCCATGAAAATGTGCGCGATAGGAAGTTGTGGACCAAAGTACCGGTTAAAACTTTGCGAATGAAAAGGACAAAACGAGTGGAGCCTGTGTCAGCATGCAAGTTTTTGTATGGTTTAAAATGAACCCACCGACAGAAGATTAACTGTCATAGAGCTGGAAAAAGAGCAGATGGATTAGCTCATCTCTCCCACAGGATGGCATATTGTATGTGTAGGATAAAATGAATATTTAAATTGATTCAAACTGTGTATTATTTTGCTTTTCATATATTAAGTACTAATTTTAAAGACCCTGCATGGATCAGTGAGCTGAAACTGTGTCAATCACCTCCTCTGCCTCACCTTTGAAGGACATGTGTGGATTCCAGTGCTGCGTTGCAACACGTTGACACATTGCATAGGCAAGTGCTGTCGAACGTCATGGCTTTCACTGACTCAGGAAGGGAACATGTCAGATGTGTTTTAGATTTCTGAGGCGCTGAGAAAACTCAAAGACACGCAATTACTTTCCAAGCATCGAGCTGTTTTCAACTGAGTCTTGTAATTGGACTTCTTTAGACTGAGGTTATTTGTAATGGCTGTAGTTTGGTAAGAACTTGCTGCTTTTAACCATATTCTAGTTTTAATTCAGTACCAATCTCTCAATGGCAGAATCTGTTCAAAAAGGCAATCCGCCTGGAAAAATTGATACTACTTTACCTAACAAAGCTTTTTTTTTTTTTTTCATTTTTTTTTTTTCCTGAATGACAGCCCATAGAGCTTATACTGGGCTCATACAACTTAAACTGTTGTAATAGTAGTCATACTCAAGAAGCTGACACCCGAGGCATGGAGTTGCTTCAAAGGCTTCTAATGCTAGGGAATGGGGGCTTCTTACCTCGATAAAGTCTACTCTACCAGCATTTTGATGAGTGTAAATATTTAGAAGGACTGGGGGAAGACAAACATGAATATGCTCACAAAACGAAAGCAGGCTGCAAAATTTCCCCATTTGGATGACTGAATATTACATGGATTTAAGAACCGAGTTTCTTTCTGCTCTTCAAGTACAGAAGTTCACATCCATTTTCAGTAGTGTGTGTGTTTGCATGGAGTCGTCATGGGCTGCCGCCAACTGTGCCCTTTGGTAACGGGAATTACGTGTTACTTGTCAAGAAAGTGCAAGAGTTTGTGGGAATGCTCTGAAGCGAAAGACTAATACTTAATAATTATTTAAAAAAAACAGTTACCATGGGGATCCTTTTACAATCCTGTTCCTGCATGTGCAGAGCCCTCCCTAGGACTTCTGTGGCAGCACCCAGGTCCTGGTGCAGTTCCTGAACCATTGGGTATCAACGGGGAAACTCTTCAGTGAAGGCACAAACCCTCTCCCAGCACTGGGATCCAGCAAATGGATTTCAGTCTTGAAAACAGTAAGGATGACTGCTGTATTGACGATCACTATCAAACCCACCTCATTTTTTCGCCTTGGGTTTCGCTGAAGAAGACTTTGTTACGGACAGAGTTTAGGAGAGAGCTTTTTGTGGAGTGTAGGCTGGACTACAGTGCTACAAAGGCCTGTGAGCATCTACTTCACAGTAGAGAGGAGGCATGCTTGCACATATGTATATGCCTCATTTCGGGCTTTCAATTTGTCCATCTTTTTTTTTGTTTGTTTTTTCAATGCTTTATTGACTTAAAGGTGCTTTCTTACCCTACTTCCCATCATACTGCTGTTGGTAGAGCCCTTAGCACATGTGACTTAGAAATAATATGGAAAAGGCTGAGTTGTGTCAGGGAAACAAAAGCTGGATATTTAAGAGTATGAAAAATGCTTGGATTCTGAAACTTTAGTTCCTTGTGAAGCTTGAGTAGATGACTGACGAGCTGCAGAGTAGTCATCAACTTGAATAGTCATTGCTAAGTGCCATATATGGAATAGATCAGGTGTTTTATAGTTTGTCAGCATTAAAACTCTTTATTTTTTTCTGCCAAGACAAGTGAACTGAAGTTTTGCGGTATCAGAGGGTGCACGTAGTACTCCATTAGCTTTGAAGTGATGTTATTAAATGGAGTTATGACTTTTACTGTATTGCCTAGCAAGAAAAGCTGTAGAAAACTACGAAATAGTGCCTAGTTGGAGCACAACTATGATGAACTCCTGAACTTTTTAATTTATAGGTGGTGACTCCATTTGTAAGAAAGTAGTAGGAATTTTAGTGAGACAAGTTGGGGGTCTTTTTAGAGAGGGGGGGTTGTACAAAGACTGATAGGCAAGAGTCAAACTACGTTATTCCAAACTTTAGTTTTAAGGACTCCATCTCTAAAGCTGGAGTGAAAGCAGTGCTGGAAGATCTCTCTCTTTAGCTTGTTTATTTTTCCTGCGGATCTCTCACTTTCTGGTTGCCCTTCTGACATTAGGAGTTTTAGCAGCATCAACGGCCACCACAACAGCCACGGTGATGTGTTTTAGAGCGCCTTGGTTTGTGATTAGAAAACGTCTCCTGCCATTGTTTATCAGCAGAAAATGAAACTGCAATTGAAACAGGGATGTGACAAAGCCTAACAGCCCGGGTGTTGTCGTAGCAAAGGCAATGTTACATAAGCAGCCACTCTGCAAATAATTCATGCAGCCAAATTTTAAGCCTGACATGAGAGTTCATTTCTAAATTAATGATCATTTTTTTTCGGGAGGGAGCTTTCATAGATGAGATGATCTCACTCGNGCATTAGCCACGGTGATGTGTTTTAGAGCGCCTTGGTTTCTGATTAGAAAACGTCTCCTGCCATTGTTTATCAGCAGAAAATGAAACTGCAATTGAAACAGGGATGTGACAAAGCCTAACAGCCCGGGTGTTGTCATAGCAAAGGCAATGTTACATAAGCAGCCACTCTGCAAATAATTCATGCAGCCAAATTTTAAGCCTGACATGAGAGTTCATTTCTAAATTAATGATCATTTTTTTTCGGGAGGGAGCTTTCATAGATGAGATGATCTCACTCGGTACCAAAATTAATGTGCTAGTTGTGAAGCTTTTTTAGCGCTGCCCGTTTACACCTTTATTTTGTTTGAACATATTGTTCTGTTTCTGAAACATCTGCTAGTTTAAATATGGCCTCACAATATGTTTTCTGAAGTGTTTTTTTGCAACAGTTCAGTGAAGCTCTATATTCTGATCTTATTCAGATTTATTTGCACAATGCAGTATTAAACCAAGGAATTTACAAATGCCTTTTCTGGTTAATGGGTGTCAAGAATTTTGCAAGGCAACGATATAAACCAGATCACTTTTCAGATGAGAGTTTTGAAATATATATACAGATATATTTTTAGAATCTTTGCAAGTAGTTCTCTTTTAGTGCTCTGGCAATAATAACACAGGCAGTTTTATCTTCTAAAACCCAAATTGGCAAATGGTCTAGCCTCTCTGTCGGATCCTCAGAAGTGTAGATAACCATTTCATCTCAGTAAAGTTACTGTAGCAGTTGATTGTACTGTATTTCTCAGAGTCAAGTAATGATATTTGTTACCGATCTCCAGAGGAATAGGGAAAAGCTGTTTCCTGAGAAAATTCTTCACATATAGGCTTGCATTCAAAGGTATGCAACGAGGAGAAAGAGAATCCTCATTCCTCAGGCTTCCTTGCTATGTAGATGATGTTTCCCCACCCCTCCTCAAGAAGTTACGATTTCCTCGTTAAAGCATAGGATAACTATATCAATGATCACCTGTAGCAAGCACTTACCTTCAGTAGGATAACTTAGCTTTATATTTCTAGATCCAAATAAAACGAAACTGTGCTACTGTCACACTTACAGCTTAAATAATTTAATGAAACCTTTAAACCTTCAGTTTAGTAGCTGAATAGTTATCAAGACAAGTGCCGTGGGTAAGGGTTCCCAAATATCTCACTAAAAAAAAATCCAGTTCTGAAGGGCTGTGTCCTGAAACTGTGAAATGCCACATTTTCTTCATTCATCTCTTCCAGCTTTTTGAATGCATCCATTTTTTCTAAAAAGATCAGGTAGGGAGATGGAGATGAGTTGTATTTTTCAAGAAGAAAAATTTTGGAGGCCTCAGTATTAGGCCCATATTATAGTCAAAATGCAGAGGAAGGCAACTTCCCCGTGAACCTACTTGCAGCACTGTGCAGGGAGTTTAATTTCTTCCTGTGGGACAGTTGGACCTTGCAGGACATTTGCTTCTAACTTTAAAATATCTGACCGTCCAAGAGCAAGCATCTGCTGCTCCTCATAATGCTTCTTTCCTGCAGTTGACTGGTGAAGGGCTGGAAGACACAGGCCCGCTGGTCTGATGCACCCAAGATCTGGAACGCTACACGAGCATCCACACATACGCATGTTTCGCCTCACTGTCTGTGGGGGTTAGCGGATGTCTGGTGGATGAAACAAATTTTTCCTTGAGCTTTCCAGTGCAGGCATTTCTCTTACGCAAAGGGAATTCAGTATATCAAGTCATTTTAAAGCACTGGAGGCTTGAAAATTTAGCCCTTTTTGTTCTGCTTATCTGCCAAATAATACTATCTTTGAGAAAACAGCTGTAAGTGTGATCTTGTAGGGTGCTCGGCATTTCCACTTTAGCCTTTAAGTAGAAATTTAGGGTGCTTGGTACCTCAGATGAAGTGCCTAGAACAGTAATTCCAAAGTGTTTGGCCTTACGTGATTAACATCTGCTACAGTACCATACGGTGGGAATTTCCAAGTAAACTGTTAATTAATATATGAATGTACCAGAGTAAGCTGTAATTAAACTATATTCAGCTGAATTGTATTATTTTAACATAGTGGGATGCAAAGTGCTGTACTTTTGTATTGTACCTTTTCTGTTGTGTGAAGAAGAGGACAAAAAGTTGATGAGAATTAATTGAGCCTTTAAATTAACGGTTCAAGTAACTTTTTTTCAATAAGTGGTTTAAGACACGCATCTGCATCAAACATCCATTAATGTAAGTGAACAGGGTCTTTGTTTGGTAATGCTGAATTTTTGATTGTGAATGCTGCGGAGAATCCTCTGCTAAGATTTTACTGGTGTCTGCAGTGGGTGGTCAGTGGATGTTCAGCTGAGCTGTGCGAGCATATAAGCCATTTTCACGTAACTTGAGATATCGCTGCTGGGGCTACGCCTGCGCCGCTTGGTCTAGTACCACCAGTGGAATGAAATCTTCGTGTGCGACCTGGCCAAAATGGTCTGGAGGAGTGTTGGCGTGGGAGCTAAGGGCGTGCACGAGTGAAGGTAATGCTGGGACCTTGTCCTTGGCCCTCTTGTATTTGGAAGATACCCATGGATACTGTGGAGCAGCTGGCTAAGTAATCTCTAAAGGGCTCTTGCCTCCCACAGAGCGTGATCGTTGGCTGTGTACAAGTTTATAATATTACCGTTTTTGTTAAAGTGTAGAATTTATTTTTAGTTTGTCCACATCCACCAGTTGCCAATAGCTACAGCTATAAATGACCTATTTTAAAATAGATCCTTCTTCCATGGCCTCCCTTCCTTTTCTCTTTCCCTTCTCTCCTGATAATCTTCATGTCAGTAAGAAGGTGGAGAAAACCTTCCTCTGCATAATGGGGCCAGGTAAATATAGGTGGGACATACCAGTGTTGTCTGAGTAATTCACTAGATGGCATTCTTCCCTCTGAGTCAACACTGAAACCATTCATGGGAATGACAAGAGACCTTAGTGTTTTTAGTGAGGCATGAACCTGAAATCTTGGCCAGGTGTGGTTGCTAAAGGCTCTCTGGCATTCTTCGTAATAGTGGGAAAGTTAGCTCTAGCGGCCCAATTAAATTCCATGTTAATAATTAAAATCTTTGTAACTGGACTCCCCTCATTGATATCCATGACTGACATGTGCCTGCCTTATTTTCTTTACTTGCTTTGTAGTTTTCTTGGTTGCTTTCATACAGTTCATATTTTGATTTGCAAGGTGCAGTGCCATTCTTGTCCTTGTTTTGTTTCAGATTTTCAAAAAATAGTCGTGGAGGGACCTGTTGAATACAAAGGAGAAGTTGCTCTCTGAAAAAATAACACGTTGCGTACGGTCAGCTGTTACAAATCTTCAGTTGTGCTGCTTTGTGTACACTTTTTAAACACAAATCAAATAACAATTTTCTTCTTGTCTTATTCGGATTGAAGTGTGACTGACGTATGAGGTGAAATATCCAAAAAGTACCTTGTTGAGTGTTGAGCGCTGGTTGACTTCTGGCTGGCTTGGTTATTGTTTCTTTATGGTCATGGACAGACCCCTGTGCCCTTTGTCTCCATTTCTCTTCAGAGGTCAAGCATGGGTCGTCTTGGTAGACTTTGTTTTATTAGACCTAATATGAAAAAAATAGAAATCTGTTACTGTGTTTCTATTTTTGTAGTCTGCTTCTACTTGTTTCTAAAACTTTCTGTGAGGGCGTGATGATGAAGTGGTCATGATCGCTTTTCAGAGAGGTGTTTATTGCCCTTTTCAAATATTGCAGTCTTCAAATATTTTCAGACAAAACTAACTACATTTTACTTCAACCTAGAATGTGGAGGCTTATTGTTTCTTGAATTTTTCGTTATGTTTTTTAGTATAGTCTTGAGTGTTGTGCCCCACAAGTCCTCTTGAAAGTACCTGTGGTCAGTAATTTCACTGTTGGGTACTGGACTTCAAAATCAGATGTAGTTTTCATTACTCTAGCCGTCATTTCATTGTATGTTTTAAACCATGTGGATCCTAGCTGTTTAACGCAGTCTGTGGTCAAAAGCCTGCTTCTGGAGTCCTGATAATTGAAGAGCACAGTGTAGTGTGAATAATTTGTTATGCTCTGTGTGTGGACTTGAGAGAGAGAGGTTCAGCTGGAAGCGTAATCATTGCACATAAAAAATTTCAATATAAGTGTCAATCTGAACACGTGAAGGAAGGAGGAGAGTTAATCATTAGAAAAATAAGTAAGTTAGGTATACGACAGGCCTCCTTGAGAGCAAATAAACTCATTTTTTAAAAGGAATGGATATTTCATAGCCTTCAAAGGATTGCTTTAGCAAATTACATTTGAATGCCTGCATGAGTTACGATGAAGCTACCCTTAGCAACTATAGAAAGTACAGTGGTGTATATGCCGTTATGAAACTTCTGTATTCCTAAGATTAGCATGTTTCCTTGTGTGTGTGGGGTGTGGGTTTTTTTTTTCCCTTTTAAATAAAGGATTTAGTGTTCCTGGTAACTACCTTGGCTTCAATAAGACAGCTGAAGAGTCCTGGCAAAGCTAATGAAGGAGTGCTAGCCACCTCCCCAATGGAAATATCAGTATCTGAAAATGGTCTTACCAGCTTGCCAACCCAAGGTCTTGGGAAAAACAAAACACTTTGTGCAAGACAAAAAATCACTTTTCTGTGAAAATATCCCCTATGTACTATGTAGTACTCACTAGATGAATAAAAGATGAAACTTGTTGTGGAAGGCTAAAGGTAATTTTGGTCAGTAGATATTTACGAAGTTAGTTTACAAGGAGCTCACTGATTCTTTGCATGTTCTGTCTCTGTCAGTAAAACCCGTTTTCGTTACTTATTTCAACATAATCTAGTTTCTCTCCTCCATCCTAACCATTGTCCCCCAGCTCACTATAAGCCACGCTGAACTATTCAATTATGAACTGAAGATAGCTAACGCTAATGAGATACGAATGAGTGAACTTGAACAGACCGGACAATTACTGACTGCCTTTGGTGGTGTTACTGGAATATAGGGTTTTAACCGTCTTACTGAGACGATGCTTTCTAAAGCAGAGTGTGATGGTGTGCTGTAGGTGGTTGCCTGGGCATCCGAATGCCAGGGATTGGGGAACAGGGGCTTGAGTTTGAGGGATACCATGTCCTGAATGTTTTTCACCTCTGCAAATCCGTGCAAACTTCTGTTTAGGGGAATGAATGCTCTCTGTGTAACAGAGTAACTGAAAAGATAACTTTGATGTGTGATGTGTTCCTTCAAGAAAACAAAAATTAACCACAAATTTGTCTTTTAGTTGAAAAGAAGGTAAAGCAGAATAAAAACTTTGCTGCCCAGTACCTTAAAAAAAAATTAAAGGACCCTTAATTTAAACATTTGCTTTTCAGTTGAAAAGATATTGCAGGCTGTGGTGAGAACGGTGACATTTTAGATCCAAAGGAAAAATGAACGTGCTTATAACTCTTCAATTGCATACATATGAAATTAATTCAACTAACAGGCAAAATTAAAGAACATCTAGGAAACGTAATGTTGTCTTGTAATTTTATTGGATTTCTTTACTTTGTATATGTTCGGTAATGTTGTCTACTTCTTACAAGGTAATTGACTTGTATTTATCCTAAGAATTAAAACTGTAAATCTTAAGCCTGTATCCTCTCGTTTAGTGCTCTCAAGTACTAGAAGGAGTTTCCTGAAGAATACTGTTTTGATAAATCTTACTAAATCGAAATTCACCTCAAGAAAGAATTAAAGTGAGACCTCTGAAGGAAAGGATTGGTGTGTGTCAGGATTTAGTTTCAATCGATGTTAAAATTGTTTCTAAAATTACAAATCTATCTAATTTACTATTCTTTTGATAGAACCATTGAAAGCATTACGGCAGTTCACAAAGTTGTAGCTCAAAGTTTTCGAGTTCAAAGCATCTCAGTAATGTCAAATGCTATGACTGTACTCTCTGGAAAGAAAATGGCTTCCAGATTACAGTAATTTGAAAATGAGCAAATAGATAGAAATAGCTTTTTAGTGGCACGGTTAGGTATTTAAGTCTCAAGAGGGCATTTGTTTTTGTTTACTGCTCACTAATTCAGGATTTTTGTGTCACTGTGGAACAGCACTAAATGCTAAATTATAAATGGTTTAATGCTAAAAATCAGCCATCAGTGTTGAGAAAAATAAACTCGTGTAGCTCCTGTAGAAGAATGCACCCTTCTTGTGTGTAATCAAGCACCGTAAGAACAATTGACTTGAATTACCTTTTATGAGTTCTTAAATGTGCTCCCTTTAAAGTTGTTATCATATGACAGATGGGAAGTAAACTAGCTAGGAGTCCAGAGAGGTCAGGTAACGCCAGCTATAAAGAGTTGTCTGCCTGGGTTTTTTTTACCCTTTTTCCCCCCTTCCCTTAATGACTTTTTGCTGTGGCGTGTGTGACTTTATTTAAGTTTGCTCATTGTGCTCTAATCCAATTGCTTTGTTTAGTCAAATGAATGTTTTTTTGTTTTGCTTTGAATTTTAGCTTTTGTTTTTTAGCATTAAACGTGCATATTTAATTAGGACATGTTATTAAAGATTAGATTCTCACAATGGGATGTGTGCCAGCTCTTGAAATGAAGTCATGCTTGTCAGGAGATAGTAAATAATAAGCTTAGTAAAGTTTAAAAGATGTGTCTTGCAAAACATTAGCCCCTGTAATGAGTACAAAGTGGCAACAGCACATAAATATCAATTGTTTTTCTCTAGTGGATCCGTTTGAATATGAGTTTTCTTAATTTGAATTAAATTTTCTTTTGCGAGTTTAATGAAACAAGCAAGAAGGGATGTTTGTCTTTTGAGAAACCACAGTTTCCCATCCCAGAACAATGACTTGTTTTGAACTGAAGGGGAACAATCCGACATTCACACAATATCTTGTAATCTCTGTCCCCAAAACCACATTAAAAATAAGAAACTGCTGTTCAGCGAATCCTCATTTAGCTGCGAGGAGGAGTCTTGGATTCCCAGCTTTGCTTTTGTGACTGTCTATATTTTGTTCTTCATTTTATCCAGAGTCTTTTAACACTCCTGGGAGCAAAGGCTTGGAGCATAAGGTTCCCTGTACTCTCTTAAATACCTTGAGCGTCCTGGCTGGTGTGTGTGTGTGTGCATGTGGCTGGTGTGCCCAGGGTGGCATTGGCAAGAACAGGATATGGAGACAAGGATGGGTCTGTCTCCATCCTAATTTGATCAGACAAAACTGTCTGCAATCATGCCCTGAAAGATTAAGAGTGACTGTTGATGACTGTGGTCTTAAATTCAGGCATCTTAATTTCTGTCTATAAGTGCATGAGTCTCTCTGTGGGCCTGGGCAGAGTAACTCCTCTGTAATAATCTGTAAAGTGGGGTTTTCGTTGACGTTTGTGATGTGCCCCCTGGCCCCTGTGGGAGAACGAGGAGCTAGCGTAGCCCTTCTTTGGGGTGCACCTCTAGCCTGAAGCTAGCGGGGAAGTGGGAACACTGTGTTGGGATACAAATGTATGATGTGGAAAGCAGGGTAATTTAAGTGGAGAAGAGAAAAAAGGTATACTGTGCATACACACATATTCTCAGTCACTTTTGGTTTACGTTACATTATTTGGTTAAATTTGGTTAAATTATTTGGTTTACGATAAATTATTTTTTCAGTTTTTAAGTTGTATTTGTAATATTTTCGAAATTGCATGCATAAAATAAAATATAAAACTCAGAAAAAATCCTACCCCCCCCCC
>VZSC01019442.1:81201-106496 GCA_013398225.1 Steatornis caripensis
CCCCCCCCCCAAAAAAAAATAAAAAAAATTAAACTCAGGAGGCATGTGGTATGAGATGTAAAATTGCCTTTGCTAATGAGCAAATATTTCACTAGGATTAATAAAAGACAAGAAAACCAAAACCAAACAAGTAATGAAGAAAATTCCCCGTACTTGGTAATACAGGGATGCTTACCGAGTTGCCAAAACTTGTAGTATTTGGTGCTGAAACTAAGTAGCCATTACGCAGAGCCAACAGCATACTGCTCTGGGTACCACGCTGCTGGAGGCTCCATTTTTGGCTAACACACAAAACTTCTGTACTTAACACTGAAAGGCCTTAAAAAATCCCACATTTCATTTCGTAAGAAACTCTTATCCCACGTGTCTGAACAAAATTACAGATGCTTCTTTATACTGCTGAATTTTTTCCCGTGTGCTGCTGGACCCTCTGGTATTGTTCACTTCACTGGGGAGTTACCGGTATTTCAGCAGCAGGTGAGGGGGCTGCTTGTCACCCACTGCATCGCAAGTCCCCCGGCTCCTCCTCATTATAGGGGAGGGAGAAGGTTAAATGCCTTGTGTCATCTCTAGTTTAAGTGCACTGAAGCATTTCTAAATGACTGGCTGCTTTTTTTAATGAAAGAAATTTGTCTCGTAACAGCTTTATATGCCCAGTTAATTAAAACCGCTCCATTATATTGCTCTCTATATATTCTGTTTGGTAGGCAGAAATTGTTTTCTCTTTGACAGATTCATTTCTTCTTGATGTTGGTTTTGTAGGACGCCTCTGTCTTGGATTTGTATAACTTAGACATAATAAGGCATTAAGTCATTTTATATATTGGAAAATACGAAGATTTGTTAATCATTAATACAGAAAACGTTTTCAGTCTTGCTTAGTATCATAAGATGCAGTTTGTTCTGCATGTGTAAATGCCTCAGCTTCATGGCAAGGCTAAGTTGAGGGACATTTAGTTTGATACATGAAGCTTAGGAATGCGTTTTAAATAAAGGAATTGTTGCAGCACATGGTGTGCCTTTGCTAGCAACATTTTTAAAAACTGTCAGGCAAGAAAAATGCCTTTTTTAGTGAAGAGGCAGGATTGTGTGTACTTTTTTAGGCACTCGGTGTTGGCTGATGCCCTTCAGATTATTGGAAGCCTTGTATGTTTTTCCAGTGGTCTCCTTGTTGCTGTGCTTTGATTTCTTCCGTACGGATCTGAGTGTGCACAGGTGGGACCTGAGGACTGCCATGCCACCTGTCACTCCTGATTTGAGACCTGGAGGTCTGAGGAACTTCACCCAGCTGGGAGGCTGGATCAGCTGTTGAGATGGAGCCACCTTCTAAACAAATCATGCATACTCCGCTTTTCCTCATGCCAAAAGCTGTGAAGTGGACTGGGGATTGACAACCCCATTAACTTTTTCCCACCTGTGAAGCAGTCCCTTGGCAAATTCTTCAGTTGTCATGTTGGTGCAGATTCTGTAACATATTAAAAAGGGAAAAAGTCAGCATTAGTAGCTTAAGATTTCACAAATGAGACTTCTATTCAGTATATTGTTGCCGTGCCTGTTGACTCAACAAGTTGGGTTCTTTTTGCAAATGCAGGAGTCTTAAAAATGAGGACCAACCAACTCCTCCTCCTCAAAAGGAAGGGATGGAGAGGGGCTTGAGTAGGCACCTTTCTTAATCCCTAAGTAGAGGATCATACCGCAAGGACATTACAGCCTGAACGGCATGATGGAAAAGGTGAAGTGAATTATTACATAGGTTATTTGGAGGGAGAGATCTGGTTAACCAAATTGTAATTGCACACACTTCTGAGCCATAGAAACCATCACAATTTGCCATCTGGTTCACCATTATTCTGACTGAATATAGGAAGGGAGAGAGTGTTTGTAGTTCATAATGCAGTATTTTGGGAGAGACTTGGTGCCAGAAACCAACTGGATGGATGCCTCTTATCTTAGGCTCTGTAAAACATAGGCACTTTATTACCTAGTTTGTCATACATGAAAAGAGAGAGGCAACGCATGAATAGAAGAAGCAAGTTTTTTGTTTTATATGGATTACCTGATTAAATGGTTTTGAGCAATAGGAAACCCTTTGGTGTAAAATTCCTGCCTGCTATAAGCTATAGGTCTGCTTTGATCTCACTCAGTGCTTATCAGTGTTGCAATGATAAGCAAGACACTACAAAACAAACTTGTGCTGCTGAAAAATAAACAAATACACCATCAAAACCTATTTCAGAAGCTCCTTGAAGCTGTATGAGAAATATCAGAACTTTGACAAAATACCAATATGTGGCTCTGGATACGAGCTGGATCTGCACCCCACTTGTTAGAAGGGTGGGAGGGACTTAGGTACATATTGCTCAGTAAGCTACCAGTTATGAGTTATAATAAGACTTTAAGGATTTTTAAAAGTGCTCTACAGAGAAGATTAATAGATCATTTGGTCGGCTGTATAGTACATTCATGTGTTAAAACGAGCTCAAAGTACCAGTTGGGGCCCTCAAGAGTGCTCATCATTAATAAAGTTACAGTAAGTGTTGAAGTTCTTGTAGTTTATTCTTCTTTTATTTGTGATGGCATTTAAAGGAATGTTTTCAGGGGTATTTATGGACTTTCTCAAGGAAAATTTGAAAGTACATCATCTTACTGTTTGAGATTAAGCCTTTTCTGGTTTTGAGTTTGCATAGGAGAATTGTTGGTATTAAAATATCAAGACTGGTAGGAGAAGAAGCCAACCCATGCTGACATGAAAGTTACAGAAACCCAAAGTAACTAATGTAATGTGCCTTGAATACATGAGGCACCATTGTTCTGTTTTCATTTCATAATGATACCATATTATGAAAAAAGCTTATGGCATTTACCATATGCCGAGGCAGATCACAGGGAAGAGCAGGCGGAGACACTTTATTCTTTTGGCAGAGGGACTAAAATAAGGTCTTCCCTGGCTCTTGCTTTGGCACACAGTTGTGCAGTTACTGGTGCGGGTGCTGAGCTCCTGATGTGCAAGCACAATCAGTGTATGTGCAGCTGGGCCACTGCCAGTGGTGGCTCTGTGCCATGCCAGGGCAGCGCTGGTGTGGAGCTGCTGGAGAGTGGGGGGAGGCGTCTCTTACCATAGCCCCGTGCTGGTGGGGCAGGCGTCTCTTGGATCTTGCAGCATCCATGGATTAGTAACGTGCTCGCTGGGGGTCAAACTACCTGGCATGTGAGACAGGACTGCATCCAAAGAAAGTGCGTGGTAAACTCTCACAGTTAACAAAGGAACCTCTTTCAGGTTGGTTAGTCTGGCAAGGGGTTTTAATATTGTGTTTTTAATTTGAGTTAGGTTTCTGGAATTGGTGGCCACCTTTGTACAAAAGCGTGGACTGTGTGGAGCGGAGGGAACTTAGAAAGCCATCTCGGTACCTAGGTGTGAGCTGAAACACCTGGGAAGTCCTCTAAGGAAGCCCTAAGAAGAGTAAGTCTGTAACCGGTGCTTAAGCTACCAGGTCTGCGATGTTCTGATTCTGACTCAAGCAAAACAGAAAAGTCAAGTTGATTCATTGCTCTACAGTGTGGCAAGAAGCTTTGTAACAATTGACATTTTTGTCATGTTTTGAACACTCATTAGCGCTTCAGATTAGCTATTAAAGGACATGAAACGTTTAATCACCACGTCTTTTCTTGTTAGCAGTAGTCACTAGTGCAATGCTCTTTTTAAAAAAAATTGTAATTAAGTGAAAACATTGTACTTTAACAATTTTACTTGGAATGCAGGAATTTCAGGCGTTCAGATTACTGGCCTAAGCAAACTACATTTTCTTCTCCCTGAGATAATGTTTTTAAAGTCTTAAAATGGTAATAAAATAGTTTTAAATGTCATGTACAAGCCTGGAAGATCCTCTTTTACTGCCTCTAAATGTTTGGGCACTTTCAGCGTTTGGTGCAAAACTTTTACTCACGATTGAAATGAATGATTTCTCATCTTCTAAAGGTCTGCTATTTAATGAAATATTATAAGCGTGATGCAGCATTGATTCTGTAACAGTGACACATTCACTAAATTGCTTTTTCCTTCCCTAGTCCTAGTTAGCTATTTAAAAAGCTGTTTGGAATAGACTTCTGACTAACTTTAAAAAGGAGTTCTGTCAGTTATAAATTAAAGGAAAATTTGTAAGCCTCAGTAATCCTCAAAATAGTGAAGACAGTCTTTTATCATGTTTTCAGCCTGGTATTGGAAAGGTTCCAAATAACAGTAAAATAAAACATCTAATTCTTCAGGGGTCCGTAATTGTAGGACCTTTTTCTTAAATTGAGATCTGTTCGTCTGCACAAAATTGTCGTTTAAGCAAATTAATTCTCATGTAACTGTTTGTATTGTAAAAATACAGATTGTGTGAAAGATTAAGAGCACACACTCATTTTTAATACTATATTCCGGGGAACTCTGAAGGGAATGCTGTGGAAAATATCACTGAAAGTTTGCCAGTCAACCCCTGTCCTTCCCTTTGCTGTTCTAAGTGGCCACGACCTGCCCCACGCCGTGGTGGCGAAGTCTTCACAATGAATTCATGCTGTGAGGATTTCTGCCAGCTTTGCTAATCACGAGCACGCAGGCAGCTCCGTAGCCACGGCGGTGGCCTGGCAGCGCGTGGCAAGGCAGCACGTGGCACCCCATCCCACGGGGAGGGGAAGAGGTGGGCTGAAATGCTGAGCGAAAGCGAGAAGATGGGGCCTGTGACTTCTTGCAGCTTCTCCCCCCTGGCCTTGTGGGGCGTGGGTGGCTGGCCGCCCGACTGCCTCAGCTGTGGAGCTCTGAGCAGTGGTCAGATGGGTTTTGGGTAGAGATAGGGAGTGGTCACACCAAAGTCTTTCCCAGCTGGAATGGATGCAATGAGGGACCCAAAGTACCCATGCATGGTGGGGGAAGAAACAGCGGTGGGTTTGTACGTGGGAATGAGCGATGAGAGAGAGATGAATTCTGTGGTTTTGCTGATGGCTGTTGTTCCCACTGGCACTGATGAGTTGGGACTGGGCTGAGACACGGTTCTTTCTCCCCGCCTCAGCCATTTGTGGAGAAAGACCGTGGACCGCAGGTGATGACTGCTGCAGTCAAAGGTCTCGGCAAGAACCAAGATGCAGGAAAATAGACTTTTGTTTCCTATTAACGCTGAATGGTAAGGTTTTCTTTCAGAAGTAACTTGTGAAAACCTGTCCAAGAAAAACAATACCTTGTTATGTTTTTCCTTCGTGCCAATGGGGTAAATTTTCCTATTAGAGGACGCTGGGACGCTGGACGCTCCCAGAGGATTTAGAGGATGCTGAGTGATGAGGATTGGATTTGCAGAAGAAAATCTTCTCCTTCTCTCTGGAGCTTAGCTACTTCCGTGCAGCGAGGGGAAAAAACAACCCCTTTGCAGGCCTGGCTGAAGTGCAACCTTGGTGGTAAGCAGTGGGGAAGGTGATATTGAAGAGTAAGATGCAAACAAAAGAAGGTCAGTTACTACTAGAATCAAATACACTTTTGTGGCCTTGACAATGCAGAAAATGTTTCTTTAAAAAGCGAAGAAGTATTGCATATACTTCACAGCTCGTAGAATCCTAAAAATATGTTTATCCTTGGCAAAGTGTCCTAAGGTCTCAGAAACCGTAAGATGTTGCACATCTACACTCCTCACAAGGAGACATCTGGGACTCTGCGTCTTGAGATTTCAGTGCAGGGTTTGAGCTGGGGAGCTTCCTCCTGTGGGCAGTGTTCTAGGTTTTGAGGTTCTACGCAGAGATTAAGTCCTTGAAATTTAACTAGGAGCTATTGCATGTTCAAAACACTTGCTGATTTGTTGGGTTTTGTTTCTAATACATAACATGGAAAAGTCTTGAAGACCAAATTCAAAAAAAAATGAGAATTGAGTTATTTTACAAGTATTAAAGCATTTCTGGATAAAATCCAAAAATGAAAGAAGAAGTCAATAGGCGTTATGATTGTAGAAAACTGAATTAGAATTAATTTTGGAACATTTTCTATATATTAACACTGGCTAATAATGTGTGTTTAATGGGAAAGCTTTTTTTAAAACATCTCTAAATGCTGATGCTTTTGAGATTTTCGCAGTATTCTAAGGTAATGACATTAATCTTTGTAAACGGCATACTTAGGTCTGACGTTTATACCTTCCATAACATCAATTAAATTACTTAATGTCTGCCTGCTAACAGCTGAAAGGACATGCGTAACTCCCCAACTTTCTACTAGAACTAAAGCTTCATCACCTAGTAAGATGTGCAAGCTCACACTTTAACATAAAGCAGTAGTGTGATCTGCTCTACTTTTGGTAGGAGTATTTGCATGCTTG
Organism: Steatornis caripensis; assembly: GCA_013398225.1. Taxonomy (NCBI): domain Eukaryota; kingdom Metazoa; phylum Chordata; class Aves; order Caprimulgiformes; family Steatornithidae; genus Steatornis; species Steatornis caripensis. The sequence continues at coordinate 87,537 of VZSC01019442.1, forward strand.
AAGTTGAAGTCTTGGATGGTCTCAGACTTGGGCAGTGTAGCTAGGGTACGTATACCTCAGAAACCTTACTCTGGGGATTTATCTGATTTTAATATTTTTTTATTTCTGCAGCGTTAATATTGCATTCCTGCTCGCNTGAAGTCGTGGATGGTCTCAGACTTGGGCAGTGTAGCTAGGGTACGTATACCTCAGAAACCTTACTCTGGGGATTTATCTGATTTTAATATTTTTTTATTTCTGCAGCGTTAATATTGCATTCCTGCTCGCATCTAGCATTCAATTTGCATGTAGTTAGTCCTAGTTACTTTATTGAGGGTGGTGTGGTTTTGGGTTGCCAATAGCTGTGAAAGTAATGTAATAATGGATAGTCCTGCAAAAGTGCTTGTGTACTGACGCTGTTTCTCTGTTTTATTTAGGATGAAAGGTTTGCTTTCTGGGAAGCTAAAAAAAGCAGCTGTTTTTTATGTCTGTACCCTCAGAAACTTTTTCTAGTTGTTCTCATCAAAGATATTTCTAAAACATTACTTTCTCGTTGCTGTTGTTTAATTGCTTTTAATTGTTTAAAAACATTTGGGCATTCATGGGGCATTTTTTCCCTCAAGATGGGAATAGGCCTTGCTGAGATGATTGTTGCTACCAACTGTCTTAGATGTAAATTTAAACTTGCTAATTTACTTAGCAAAATTCTTTCAAAACTCAAAAATGTTAGGATCTAATGGTTTAAGTTTGGCTGTGAAAGCCTCTAATCCCCTGCGTCCAAATTAGCCTTCCTCATCCTATGTGCAGAAAGGAGGGGAGAGACGTTTTGGGATGGAGTTCAATAGCATCAGGCCAAACATTGAAAGATTGTTTGCACAGCTGTGTCTAAGCAGTGACCAAGCTGTTAAACAACCTAGTGGGGGGGGGAAATGAATAGAAACTCCTGTTGGCCAGGGGACTGAGTTTCCTGGACAGTGCTCAGGACGTTATGAAGTCATTGCACATGCTGGGTCAAGGCTTTTACCCATATTTTCCTCTTGCACTTGGGAATAATTCATGCTTTGCTTTTTGATAATAATATAATTGGCTTGAAGCATCTGAACAAAATTCTCTATTGACGAATGATGCACTGTAGGATACTTACCTATAACTTCAATTAGGGAACCTTTCCCTGACAGTGAACTGATTCACCGATGTGAGAGGAGACAGGGCCTGTATATCTGTCTTGCTTCCTTGCAAATTGTAGATTATGAAACTGGACTACTGAGCAATAATTTAATCAGTGGCATCAGAAGAGCATTAAGCTCCATTAAATGTTAGGTCACCATCAATGTCAGATGAATATTAAATTATGGCTTGCGACTTAGCAATGCTTATCCAAAAGGCAGCGCTTAGGTTCTTGGCAAGCATAGCACAGTTTATTATGGAACAGATGCTTCAGAGCTTAACGTATGACTGAAGTGTCAAGTTGCGTCAGAGAGGATGGACCCAACACTAATGTGGTGCTCAGACTTTGTGAGACACATGTTAGTGAATTGCTCTCTACCTGAACGATGTGGGTTAAAAGTGTTTCATTAATAAGATCTCCTGTTGAATGCTTGGAAGTCAAAGCACTACTCTGTCTGCCAATGGCTGGCTTATAATGTGAATAGGTTATAATAAAATCTCTCTGCAAATGGTGGAGATGCAGTTCTCCTGATAAGGAGGGAGGATCCCTGCAGGCTGCTCAGAGTTTGAATTTTTATGTAGAAGCAGCATCATTTTCTTCCTTGTTCTGGTGTACCGTAATATTGCCAGCCAGATATTTGAAGGATGACTTTGATACCTCTACTGCTGGTCACAGATTTTCCAAGTAACAGCAGTAAGGTAAAACCAATAACTCTTTCTAGGTGGCTTCACTGATGTTAGCAGCAGCTGTCATGCAGCCACTAAATCATCAAGCCTCTTGTCAGTCTGCTGTACGGCTCTTGCTGCTTAGGAAAGCTGGATGCTGCAGGAGATGCTGACCTTGGAGCTGTGCAGGGATAGAGAGGAAGATGGAAATAGAATAAATAGAGGATAGAATAAAATGGTTTTCCCATTCCTGTTTAGGTGCAAAGAGACTAAGGAGGAGATAAACGAGAGAGGGAGTGCATTGGGCTGGCAGAGTAACAGATGTGCTGTGGAAAATTTTTGCTGGTGCTGGTGCTGGGAAAGGAATAAATGAGAGTGACATTGATATAGGTAAAGCTTACCTGGTCTTTATGTAGCCTCTAGCTTGGTGGTAAGATATATTTATTCTACCACGTGGGAATCCTAACAAGATTTCCCTGCCTGTCTGCTGAAGATGGTGGTTAGGGTTCTTGCCACAATCTTGCCCATGGTTAAGATTTTCTTACGTGACTGTAACCACAAGTTGGCCACACAGTCCAACTGGCATAATATCCCGGCAGAATCTTTTAAGCCATATTACAGGTTTTCATTTACTAAGGATTGCATCACTGGTGCTCAGGTGTTGCCAAATAAATTTTTGCTGCGGCGCAAAACCCGTGGTACTTCTGTTCTGTGGGAGTGGACTACACATGGGAATGCTACACCTTTAGCTGAAGGAGCCATGGACAGCTGAGCAGAAGGCAATGACCTTCAGGGAGGAGTCCTGTTGTCTGCCTGCCGGAGAGGCTGGCAGAGGCACTGGGGCAGTGTGTTGCAAAACCACTGCAGTTGAGAGCGCTGCCTTCTGCCCAGAATTTCCACCTTAAAATTTAGTGTTAGTTGCCTTGTTAAAAAGTACTGTCCCAGAAATCTGCATGTCCTACATTGTTATACTGTTAGATTTCTTTTCAAAAGCATACCAGCAACTTGGAATTTTTACAATAAGCTATTAATGTTAAAGTTTCAGATTTTTTTTCCCTTTTCCACTTTTCTCCCTGTTACAGTTGTGAAACTGGCCATTATGCAGAGAACCAGCTCCGAAGAGGACTTTAGCGGAGCAGAACCTGTTGCGAGAAGGGGAATCGGCCCTTATCTTTATAAGCATTAGAATTGCCATTCCCTATCTACCAGTGCTTAACTTCATGCATTCTTTATTATTAAAAGCCATGTTATTTCTGAAATAGCTCAAGCTAGCAAAGAGATTCGAAAAGAACTGAAGAGTGTTAAGGTATTACTGTTTCTTAACAGGGGGCTGAAATAATACATAAGCACTGTGATGCGTATGAAGCAGTGCAAAATCAGAGTATCAGCTGATAAATACATGTTTAACAGACTGATTGGCATTTGGAAATGATGGTGGAAATTACATGTTTGATATCTTAGAACAGGTACTTGAAATAAATACGTCCTCTATCTTCAAAGAAAACCCACCCTTTAAGTCTCACTGAGGTTCAGAAAGTTTTTTTTTAATGAGACCAAAGGAGTCCGTGGCGGGTAACAAGGACGGTCTTTTCCTTCAGTCGTTAGTGACAAGGAGGAAGGCATGCAAAGTCAGACAGAATTACTATGACCAAAATGCTATTAATTCATTCAGCCTTTACAATGACTTGAAATGGCACCAAACTTTATGTTTCAAGTACACTTTTAACAATAAATATGGAATAAGGAATCTCTCGTACAATAAGAAAATGAGGAAGTATATCAAGTCCTGTTAAACTCTGCAGAGTGAAAATTCAGATTTGGTTTCATTTTTTTCCCAGCTTTTGGTTTGATCTGGGTGAGATGTGAACTGAAATACTTGGTATTTTTGTACAGATACACCCTCTCCACTACTTTTCAATATAAAGTAAACAATGCTGAAATGGGAAGGAGAATACGGAGCAAGACCAAGAAGTATAGTACACTTGGCTATATATGTATATATCCTGTGTTAGCTATATAGCTAGCACAGGAAGTGTTTAAACAGCATTTACTTCCTGGTGGTGTCTTGCAGAAATGGGCAGAAATATCCATTATTGGGACACTTTTCCCACACTGACTTATACAAGTATTTAGTTCCACCAGCCGAGGATACTTCGGGATAAAGGATGAAGATCACACAAAAAGCACCTAAGCTCAAAATTAATTGAGTGGAATACCTGTACATGTATTTTTTTTTCTTTTATCTGATAAGCTATGGCAACAATATTCTAGAGCTCATGGGACTGCAGCTTTGTTAAATGTCTGCTCCGGTTTAGTTTGCCATGCCTTCCACGTGGCTTGGGGCAAGGCTGTAAATAGGGCTAAGCAAGCACACAAGAGCATCACTTTACCTTGTGCTGCTTTCTGGAGGGCTCCGTACGAGTAGGGGACTAAGAGCCCTCGCCGATGGCATGTTTTTCTATGATGTTTCTGCCCTCTTTCTACATGAATTGCTTGGGAAGCCAAGCGCAGTGCACATCTTCCACCTTGCCGTAGATGGTTCTCTATGTTGCCTGCAACAGTGGCAAAGTGTGTGGATTTCAGGTTTTTCTTTGGATTTCCCAGCATTAGGCTTCTGAATTGGTTAAGTAAATGTGTGTATATGGGTGCATTATAAAACATTAGTAGCACTAAACTGCAGCATTTTGCACAAACGGATATGGTGTGTAATACTAATATTTAATGAAGTACCTCATGCTCTCTTTTGGAAAGAGCTTCAGGGACGAGTTTCATACCCTTAATTTAGTGCTATGCAGTTAATAGTTAAAAACAAATTGTTATTAATTTTGTGTGACACATGCACATGTTACTTTCCATTTGAACGTTCATTTCTCTTTCCTGGGGATGTAACATTGATGAGACCTGAAAAAGACTAGTATGTCTCTGTAGATTAATTCGGTCTTTGAAGGATCTAATTCCTAGTTACTGCTTTTTGCTCATATGGATAAATCGTATGAGCAAGTGGTTATGCAAAATGAGAAACTAGTTAAAATGTAACTTAAGTTGTTGCTTCAACAGATTTCTTTTGAAATTTTTATGTATTTAGAACTTACGGAGAGCTGACAACATAATTTTTAAAAGTATAGTGCCAAAGAAAATGAAAAACTAACAAATGCATTTTGCCATGATCCCGTTGTGTGGGTTGCACTCCCAATTTACAGGCTTATGGTTCATATTGTAGATTTTACATTCTGGACTGTGTTCTTCTCTTTTAATGAGTAAAAAGGAGAGTGGGGAAGAGCAGGCATCTTAAGCTGTCCTTGAATATAGTTTGAAGCAGATTGCCTTAGACAAGAAGCTTAAAACCAAAATGTTTTCGACTTCTTAACATACACTGGCTCTGTGCATATCAGAATGTAATAAAGCTGTACTTGTAGGACTGTTTGCAAAGTTATTTCAACATACTCTGTTCAATTATGGGTGATGTCATTACAGTTCTGGCTTAATTCTGAGATCCTTCCTGGGAGAAGGCAGATAGAGCCGGTGAACGCTGGATGATTTTGCTGGTATTAGAAGGAAAATCAAATGTAGAGGAAGGAAGAATAATTTGGTGCATGGAAGGACGTCCCAATCAAGCCTTGTATCTTGCCCGCTACTGCTCCAGAGAGAGATCTGGAGTAAGTGTAGCAAAGCTGAGGAATTGGTTGTCTTGCAAAATGAATTGCATTGCTTTTAACAGCGCTGCTGGGCTGCATGAAATCCACAGGCCCTGTGTGATGGCTTCGCCAAATAAACCTTGAAGCCTCATCTGAACCATTAGCAGATTTCTCCAGTGGTGGGAGACAGTGTAAAGTACTGAGGTAGAGGAAAGCTTTAACAACTCTTGTATTATTTCTTCAGGGACACGATGTTCTAGCTTGCTCCAGAAGGATGCCTTCTGACATAATAAATTCTTGGCAGCACAGCTGGTTTTCGTGGTGAAGAACTGTAATAAAGGCTGTGGCAGAGCTTATTTGACTGTTTTGCGTAATGGCATATATTAGCCCCTGTGAGGGAGGGAGAAGAGGAGGGCCCTTCTTGTGACAACAACGGTGTGTTTAATGTGGCTGCTCTGGACCCTGCTGTAAAAATGCAAACATGGGAAGGCATTTGAAAGAACAACCAGTACTTATTTACTTACTTGGTTAATGTCAGGGGTGTGCTTGGCTTGCGTAAACATCTTCTGACTGTCTTACATATTATACTTGTTTTTTCCCTTTAATATATGATTCATTTATATTTTGCAGAGGGGTGGGATGGTTACTGAGACATCATATGTGAAGTGATGGAAGTGATGAATATTAGGAGTATAGCTTTCCTTTTCTTCTTCAAGACACTCCTACACATATCAAAGTATTTGACCAGTGATTTTAAGTTACAGCTGTTTCTTTGTCATGTGGAGGGGGACGTACGGCTCTTTCTGCCCACAACCCTCAAGCCGTCCCAAATCTCACACTGCGCTGAATTGTGCGAGCTTCTGCTAAAGAGAGCTCCAAGCCTGGGAATTGCATGGGCGTTGTGAGAAGGAAAAACGAACGTGAGGGAGTTCACTCAGAGTTTGAAGAAACTTTCCCTCTTGTCTGCCTGCTCTAGGCTTGGACACTTGATGGCTTTGCACTTCCTATAGCCGTGTGTTAGTGTGAAGCACAGCTGTAAATAATCATGGGAGACAATGAAAAGCTATGGAAAATGAAGACTTTTGTATCTTGAGTCCTGAGGGGGTGTTTCAGCTTTATAGCCCCTTCTAAACTGTTAAGATGCCAATACCACACCTATTTAGACACAGCCTCCCATCCTTGGGGGATATGGTGGTTGCATTTCAATGCTTACAGTCATATTTGGGAATTTGCTAGTTTGTCATTGCTGTGAGGTGCAAAATTGCTCGGAGGGCGAGTGCTGCGCAGTAGTGCAATTACGGCCGGAGATGCGCAGCCATAGCCCCAGGGCTGGGACAGATGGAGAGCTGGTTTGCCTCCGGCGCACTGCGCCCTCACTAGCCCTTTCCAGTTCTGGCACTGTTACAGTGGTGGTGTGCTTGAACCCGGTGGTACTCACTTTGGCCTATTTTAGTATCGTTAGTGCTCACTGCTTGCTTGAGAGACGTGCTGGAGAGCTAGTAAAGGCACATGCTGTTGTTAGATGGAGAGTTGCTCTCCCCGTGTAAACCAGTGGTGTAGCCTTTTTGTTTGCAGGTGCCATGATGTGATATGTTTGGGGATAAGCTGAGTTCTACTCTTTTATGTTTGGCGATAAGCTGTGTTTTAATCTTGTAAAGTTGCTTTGTGCTAGTACAAAGATAAACTTCTAGAAACTCTAAAGTGAGGACACTGCTGAGAAAAACTTTTTGTTGTGCTTGTTCATAAATTGCTTTATATTTTAAGGGGAACCAGTTAATAATAAAGTTACTCCTTATAATCTGAAGCGTGGTAGCAAATTCTTAGAAAACATCATATCCCTACAGCGGTAGTGGTGCAGATAGATGTACAAGGAATAATTTTAGAGGAGAAAAATGGTAGTGTTTGAAAATAAAAAAAATTATCCTATGAAAAATCAAATAGATGTTAGTTAATGGTATTTAGAACTCTAATCTTATAATGTTGGTTGAAAAATGCCTATATGCTAAGATAGTTGCAAAGTATTGTAGTTTACATGTGATAATTGGAGCAGAAATGTAGTACTTTGAGGAAGAATTTAAATATTGATTGGGTCCAGGAAGACTTCCCTTTCCTGAGGTACTCTGCAAACTGGAGCACATGGGAAAAATGGGAAGGAGAGTGATTTTAAGAGTGTGAAAACTGCAAAGTGAAACAGAGTAGAAATAAAAGTAGGTGTTGAGGGATCTTTATTAGCTAGCCAGCTTGAATTTCATGGAGAAAGGAAGGTTTATCAAGCGTCTTGGGTCAGGGGCATGTCTCCTTGTATATTACTTTGTGCAGACTCTAGCATCATGGGACCCTGAATAAGACTAGACTGGCTGGATCTTCGTATATCATAAAAATATATTATTACATGTAAAGTGACAATGCCACTTCCTCTCTTCTGGCTTTTTGCAAAGCTTTGATGGTACATTCTGTATCCTCAAAGTTACTTCAAAAATCATGAGTGCATAGATTTAAGCAAGAAAATAATTGAGACAATAATGAGATTTTGTCTTTGAAATTTTAGGGGAGTATTTCATTTAGTGTTTATAGTTTTATAATCTTGATAATGCTTGGGCAACTTATTGGACAACTTCTGGTTTTGGCAGAATACGACATTTAAACAAACACTTCCCCCTCCCTCCATTAGCCTGTGGTCTTTGTTCAGAATACAAGTTGGATTCCTTGGGAGTGTGGGGAGAAAAGATAAGAAATAATTACGTTTCAGATATTTCCAGTTTATCTTTAGATGCCTCCCAAAGTGTGCTGAACTTCTAACTTTGAGCTTAAAATCTGTCATTTTATACATTGAATTACGAGAGTGAATGCACACTTTCTCATCCCATCCCCATTTTGGCTGCCCTAGGTCCCTGCATCTGGGTGTTTATCAGAAGTAAATGGATGCATTCCTTTGATTTGCTTCATTTCAGGGATTCCTCATATTTAGTGATGCTGTGGGTTGTTCAGCAAGCTCCTCTCCCTTCCACTAGCAAAGAGATTTCTGCTGCCGTTATCAGCCACACTAACTTTTCAGCACACTTCAGCATTTCTCGTGTGCAAAGGCCACAGCTGTAGTTGAACAATGTAGTTGTTGTAATCCAATAATGAGTCCTAAATATAACAATAATTATAACCTCTTACATTGAGAACAATATTGATAATCAGGGGTACTGGTCCTTGAATTTTGTAGAAATAGAGCTCGACACTGGTTGTTGCAGTGTTATCCGTGTTTTAAGATTTCAAATACTTTGCAAAACTGGTATGTGCTTGTGTAAAGATTTGGCTGTGCTATCCAGATGGGTATAATGGAAACAAAAAGCGCCGAGAGAAATATGAATGATTACATTTATCAACAGCTAAACAGAACACTTCGGATATTCTTCTTGTAAGTAATGAGTCTAACTTGCCATAATTGTAAGCCCTGATTATAAGTAGTCTAACAGCAAGGACCAATTTTACTGGAAGTATGTCCTATTATACACTACACCCAGTTTGGTCTTGTGGATCTTTAAATCATTCCTGTAGTTAGTCTACATGTACACTTTCTGCCTTCATTTTTAAATTTAATTTTCTTTTTTCAAGCAAAACCTTTTAAAAGTTGGTTAGTATGAAATTCTTCATAAAGTAGAGCTGTTGATGAGCCGTGTATGATCCACTCAGTCTTAATGTTTCTGCAATTTACTGATGAACAGAATTGCCAACAAAGTCATTCAATTAATCTATCTAGGTCTCATAAGAGACCACAATCATGAAAAGAGAGTGTGTCTGTGGGCACGGAAACAGCAGACACTTCAGAATTAGATTTCTAGAACAGGATCTGATTTTTAATTGCAGAATTTGTAGTGACCCCCTTAAACTTCTGTTTCAACCCAGTGCTGTCACTCCTTGACTCCCAAGTTCTCACCTGGCATAATGCGTCATTCACCAGTGGCTTTTCCTTTGACCGACTGCAGGCCCTTCTCCTGCAAGAACCTTAAAAAGAACAGAGAAACATGCAAGGTCTAAAAAATACTTCCTATTCCTTATTTTGTGCATCCCTTCAGGAGCCCAGTATGATGCCTTCGTTATTTACCTCACTGCTGGACACAGTACCTCTGGTCTAGTAGCCAAGATCTTGGCATTTATATCACCTTCAGGAGATGCTGAGTTCAGATTACATTGCTGCTTCTCATGTTTGCATCTTCTGCCTTTTGAATTCTTCATTCTACAAACTTATCGTGCTTTTCTGGATGTAGTAGTACATATCCAGAGGATATAAAGTGGGGGTTTTTATATATTGTGTTTCTCTTCCATTGTCTAAAAATGTAGTTTTTAGTTAGCAGTACCTTTAAGCTAATGTTTTGACTATGAACAGTTAAAGATTCCTAGAAAAAAATGCATCTACTCTAAACTGCACATGGAAAAATGCAATCTTATACGATAGTCTATGAATAACATGTTATGTTTAAAGGAATAATTATTAGGATCCTCTCAGTCATTTTAAATGTTTGTTTTAAATGCTTTTAGAATTTTCTGTGACTCATATATAGCTATATAGAGAGGCAGAGGGAGGGAGAGAGAAAGCATAATTCTATAGAGTAAAGGACAAATATGTTTTGCAGTTAGAGGGCTTTTGCCTGAAATTGCAGATAACCAGTGCAGAGTGACTGTCCTGCTTTTTTGCAAATACTGCTGTAATCCAGGCTTTTGGCAATGCTTTTTTTCATTAATCCTGTACCCATTCATAAATTTGGGCCTGCAATTATTTTTTTTCCCCAGCTTTATATAGATCGTGATTTTTCTCAATCCAGAATGACAGCTGCTTCTGGTGTTTCTTTGCCGCCCAACCTGCAATGCTCCTCTGGGGTAGGGCATTACTTTTTTCCAGCTGTCTTGTCCACGGTAGACATTTGCCATCTACTGCACTTCAAACGTTCTGTTCTTTGCTTCGTCTTTTGGCACTGATAACTGTGACATCTGTTTGTCACGTATGAAGCCCAGGAGGTGCAGAAGACCCCGAAGCAGTGAGCATCCCTTACGTGAGCATCCCTTACGGGGACAGATGAGAATTGCCTTTGCCTCTCAGGTGGGGAAGCAGCTGGTTTGGCTTGCCTCCCAGTTTCTGTGGACTGAGGGACGTGGAGCGTTTCCAAATGCCGATCTCCCACGTGCAGATTGTGGGGAAACCTGACCTTTCCTGCCCTCCCGCACTGTGATTCTCCTAGGGGGGAAATGTGAGCACGTACCCCAAGTGGGAGCTGCTGTTGGGGGGATAATTGCCCGCTCTGGGCTCCCTGCAGCGTCTGTGCCCAGGAGCAGCTCTCTGTTTGAGGTGGAAGAGAGGGAGAAGTTTTCTGCTTGATTGTCTTTCTCTTTGACATAAGCAAATCTTGTATTTTTGTATGATTAAAGTGAATAGACTAGTAACCTACAGCTCTGGATTAATAAAGCCTAGGTGCAAATACATAAGTCACATCATAGCACAGTGTTTTAACTTACCAGGAACTTGGTTGAACATTGACGTTTGAAACATACGTAGACATGTGCAGTCTCAAACTTTGTGGCCAGTCCTTAAGAATAATTGGCTTAAATTTAATGCATATTTAATGGTGAGCAGGGAGAAAGCAACTATGATTTTTTTTTTTCTGAGCATTTAATTTTTTAGTGGTCCCTTCTGTCATGTTAGTTTAGGTAAAAACATTGCAAAAAATAGTTTACAATCTGAAAAGACTTTGGATAGTGCTACATAGATGCCCAGCTTATATGAAATTCTAGTTAATTTTTCTTTTAATGACTTGTTAAATTCTGTGCTACAGTCCACTCACTGAATTTGTATTTGTTAAGGGGTAAAACTGGGGTAGTTCTGGTAGGGCATACTCTTTCTGTTCAAATTGAAATATGAATTTGTTTGCCTTAAAGAAAAAGGAAAACCTCAAACGTGTCATTTGTTTTTTTAAGAAAGCTATGTGTCTGTCCCTCCTGTGCAAAATTATTCCATGTATTCTCTGTCTGTGACTGCTTTGCAGTAAATGCTGGGCTTACAGAACAATGACTTGCCAAGGGAAGTTGTCAGTTTGCATCCTCATTCTCATTTACCAGCCGAGCGTAAAAATATTGTCCCATGTCAAAGTTTCAGGTATGAAAGTTAAACCTGTGATGTTCATCATCTTTCCCTTAATCCCAAACTGAAAAGAAGGCAGATAAGGACACAAGCTCTGTTATTTTCACTGTAGTTTTCTGATCCTAAGGAAAAATTCTTTTGCCACCAGTTTGGGGAAGAATATTCTATGTAGTTGCCACAATTTTTAGAACTGTATCTTCTCATGTATGTCTGAGCAGCTGATGACAAATTTTAGTTCAGATCTAGCCATAGAAAATGTCTATTTTAATACTTTTTAGGCTCTTAGAGGTGGGAAGAAAGACCAAACTGCTTGCAGAGGAGAAGCAGACTGTGGGATCAGAACCTGAGTATGTATTTCATGGAGAGGGTCATTTGACTTTGAATTACCACAGATGTGCATAACCTGTTCTGACACCGAATTACAGAGCGTTTTGTTGGCTTGCTTGTTTCAAAAGATAACCTGTTGCACACATCAAAATAAGACAATACCTCAGAGAGTTCATGAAGTGTGCAGCTGTGTTACTAGTTAGAAGATTGCAGGCATGGAAGATTTCCCTGGGGCATAGCACTGCATCTTGCAATCTTATTCCAGAAAATCATATGAGTAAAAAAATGAAATTAAACATTTCTTGTTCAGTTTCTGCTGTACCGTTGTAAAAAAACAATTCAGTTGCATAGAAATCTGCCCAATTTTGCTTCAGTGAGCCATTAGAAATTGTTAATGATTTGATGAACTCTGACTTGGCCCACACAAGGTAGAACTCAATGATGGAATAGGGCTAAATAACCAGCTCTGGTATGTTCTACTTGCAAGAGAAACTTTTCTAGAGAAGGTTTTTTTTAATGTTGGAAGCACTGACCCTTCTGAGCAGTTTCTTTTGGAGGAGCTTTCTTTACGTTTACTACTGGTTTTAATTTGTTTAGTCCTGCAGACAAGGTAGAGCTTGCTTTAAAACTAATGAAAAATGTTGCTCCTTTTCTGTTAATGCAGAGAATAGTCCATCTGTGTACATTTAACATCTTAAATGCTCTTCTAGGCCCCAATCAAACTGGCCAGGTAATGAGTGTATACTGGGATCTGGACAGCATCGCTGGGCTCCATGGTTGATAAGCTCAGGTGGAAAGCATGTGGGGCGGGGGAGTGCTTCTTGAGTAGTTAGCATCCTTGGAGGTCTGTGTTATTTCTGGAGCACAAGACTTGAGGAATCTTTCGAGATAAAAAGGAAGGTTACATTATATAGTGTTTCCTTTAAAGAGTAGGTCTAAAAGGAAGAGGAGTATGATCATACGGTTTTACCTTAAACTCTCTTATTATTGGAATATCTGTACCTTTACATATACTTAAAATACCTTGGGGGTGATTTTGGCTGAGAAGCAGAGTTGTTGATGAGACGGTTAACTTGTGTATTGACATCACAAAACCAGTTTCTTATACTATAGGGCTTTATGCATCCAGAATATAGTAATGAACCTGATTTTTAGACAGAGGCCACTGTTTTTGAAATATCCAGGACTGCTAGATGCTTGGCAACCTTAATTGCGCCCATGGCCAGGAACAGGGATTAGTACATCAAACTGAGTTATTTGCTGGGATTCCTGTTGTACGTGGGTTGTGTGACATCCTCTGGTATGAGGGCATCTGGGGGTAAAAGTGGAGCAGAACACGCCAGCCAGAAAAAACTTCTTACTACGTTGAGGTTGCGTGGGCGCTGAACTTGCAGGAATATCGTAAAAGACAGAGTGCTCTTAACAAAGCTGTGCTTTCCCTGTTAGCTTCCAGGGTGTTCCCGTGGACCCCAGGCACCTGATGTTTTTTGGTACATCTTGTCCTGTCCAAAGTTAAAATGGCATTGTCAGCCAGGAACACCCGTTCCCTGCAGTTCCCTTCCTGCTGATCTGAATGAAGCAGTGGCTGACCGGCTGCTGGCAAACAGGGCTGTCTGCTGTGGCTCTGGGGACAAAAGGTGTGGGTGAGGCATGCTGGCGGCCTTTTTGTATTATTATTTCCTATCTGTGCATAGTTTTGTTTACAAAAAGAATTATTGCTCTTTAATTAAGGAATAGAATGACAGAAATAAATTACTTAAAAAGGACACTCTATTTAGGGAATGAGAGGAAGTAATTGAGGCAAGCTATTCTGAAAATGTCATGCAATCTACGGTTAAATTATTTTGTTCTTTCCTGGCTGTGGTTTTTGTGAAATTGGTGAGTCAAGCAATTGTCAGTAATATTTTTGTGGTCTTAAATTTTTTTCTTACCCTATATGAACTATATGCATCTGTCTATATTACATCTGAATGACAAAAATACATAGATAGCAGGAGGAGGAAGAGTAATGGCTTTATTTAGAATTAACTGTCAGTAAGTGTTTATTAAGTGCATCTGTCATGTCTTATTCTGGATTTGTGTTGCTAGTCTCTTAGCTAGGAATTCATTTTTTTGATACCTGATGACATTGAATATTTTAATGTTATTATTCTCGTTCATCAGTCTATGCAAGCAGTGTGGGATTTAAGTTCAGGAATATCAGAAGTACTTACTGCATTCCTTTCTAGTCGTTTAGCTAAAGCATGTCTATGGCCTATTTTTTATACATTTTTAGATGAAGTGTTTTATGTATTGTCAAGAATATTCAGTTTCTTTTGAAAAATAAATGCTGTTATACATGGGACTGTGCTTGTAAAACAGTTCATGCAATTAATATACCAGATGGAAAACTTGGGCTAAGAAGGGCTTTTGGAGAAAACATTTACAAATATGGATATATCAAGAAGGCTCACGTCAGATAATTCAAGATAATGGCATTGTGTGTGTGTGTGAACAAGTAAAGTGGATTCATGAAGACTTAAGGAAAAATTGTTTCCTTTGCAACTTAAATTTGATGTCTGAATTCTAATAGATCTGGAACTTCGTAAATAGCCATTCTTCCAGGTGTCATGCAGAAAAAAATGCCTGATTTTTATTGCTGCTTGTCTGTTTGCTAATAATGATGAGCATTGCTTAGCACTTAACAGAGAAACAGCAGCATTCGGAGGAATTAAGGAGTCCCATTGAAATGCCTTGGGAATATGCAGGACTCATGCTTTTTGGTATGTTCTGAAGCAATGGTGTCTAAGAGGAGAGAAATTCAGATCGTCCCCTTGTACATCACACTGACTATGCGTGTATTGTGTTGTTTTACAGTGAAACATTACTTTTGATTGATTAACAAGCAGTTCTAAAGCCAAAGACAGTATTCATTATTGAAGTACAAAGGGAAACAATATGGAAAATACAGTGAGGCACCCCAGAAAGCAGCAGGCCATGTCGTTTTGACCATAGACAGTATTTCTGTCTTCTTTTCTGTGCGTATGTGTGGCAACCAAGTCATTTTATGGATCAGTCTTGGTCATTCTGATAATTCAGTTTCCCCTGTTGCAGGGGAATGAGATTTAGGAGAATAAAAGCTTTAGTAGATCATTGCTGTTACGGAAAGTTTAACCATTTGTATGTTCTTTGTTGGAGAATTAGGGAACAATTTTTAGCTCCTCACAAGCTGATGAAGCACATCTGAGAGCCAGGCTGTGTGGCAAGATGCGATACGTTATTAGTCCTGGATCACCATTTTTGTTCTCTGCTAATATGCTGTAATAGAGTATATGACTGATTTGAGCAACAATTTATTTGATTAGAAAGGGAAATGAATGGAAGACATGGCTCCAAGTGCTTGATTAAACTAGACCTTTAAGTGACTTTGTTTCAGAGGCAGAAAATCGGGCATCAGGCTCTGGAAGGATGTGGTCGGAGTTTGCTGGAATTGGGGACATGCTAAGGAGAATTTCCTGTGTCTTGGACCTGGAGTATTTGATTTATACTGTGCTTGCATGTGGTTTAGTCTTGGTGTGTGAATTCTAGAAGTTAAAGCCGTGTGAAGATTGTGCTGGTGTGTTGTAGCACAGAGTATGGGTGAGCCAAGAATGGCAGGCTCGCCTCGTGCTGGGGCATCCTTGCAGGCAGTACCAACGTGTTCCTCCTGTGAGTCTTTTCGGAGGTGTGGCTACACACTAGGAGGAGTGAATGAGAACGAAAAATGTGACATAACGAGTTTCAGAGAACCTTTGTGGTATAAGCTGGGGCTCTTGTGAAGCAGCTGGGGCTCAGCAGTCAGATTGATCTCTTCTCCTCCATGTATCTTCACGTTTTTCAGGCATTTTAATTAGCAAATGAAAACGTTCTCATTTCCTTGCAACCTAACGAGCAGATGTCTTTTCAACATCAGTGAGAGAGGTATGTGCTGGATGGGGTAGGTTAAAGACAACCATCAGCAAGGTGGTATCTCTCAAGAAGCTACTAAATCAATGCTTTCAGGTTTTTGTCAAATCCTGCTGCTCTGTATCAATCATGTTGATCATTGGAAGGTATTCAGACACAAATTTTAGATGGAGCACCAAATACCCAAGAGTCTTCGTTATCCCCTTGGCACAGGGATGCACACGCTGCAGAGCTTCCGTGTACTGGTCTGTCCCTCTTAGGCAAAGATTGGTGGGGAAGGAATGCATGCTGAATTGTCTCGCATTCTGCAGTGCTCTTTGCTCCAGGCAAAAACATGTAGTCAGCTACATGTCGTTAGACTGACACTCAGACTGAACAGCAAGAGTAGGGATGGCCACCAAAGCAGGACCTAGTCCTGTACAAGCCTGCATTCATCTGTGTCCTGAGCAAATGTGTTGCATGCACTTCTAGGATCTTTTTTTGGCACAATGGGCCTGTTTCTGCTCTGGTGATTACCCTGTTCTGGGGAGTGGACTCAGGTCTTGATTTGAGTGGCTTTTCATACTCAGTAAGCACCGAGGTACACTGAGCTGGATCTGATGCTGCATTTGGGGCCCAGTTTACGCATTCACAGGGCTACCGCCTTCCTTGTTCTGCAGAGCCCTTTGCAGCCTGTTTTGGGGGCTGGCACGCTCTGTCATCTGTCAGGTAGCTCCGCAGTGTATGAATGGTCTTAGAGTAGGAGAGTTGCTATGATGTGCCTTTGCTGTTTTGTGTCTCAGTTCACGGGGCACTGTAGTCAAGTGTCCCATGAAGCGATGGGTTCCTCACTGAGGGCATCTCCAGCAGCCCCTATTCATCACACAACCTACCATGGCAGAGGTATGCTGGGAGGAGGTTAAGAGGCACTGGGCACTGGTAGCTAGTCACTCCTGGATGTATGACAGGAAACATATTCACACTCCCATTATTCCCTTAGAATTTGTCTCTGGTACAAATGCTTTCCCTTTTTCCCAGTCTTTTACAGTGCTGTAATAACTAACCACATCTCCTGATATGCTGCACTCAAGCAGGGGCTGTGTCTTACTCCCTTCCCTTGTTCCCTCGTCTCCTCTCCCCTCCCAGATACAATAGAGGCATTGCTAGCATACCTGTTATTAGGGGCTGTCAGATAGGTATTTGTAGCACAGAATACTACAGGAATTCAGGGTTCTGTTCAGGGTTCAGAAGCAGCTGGTATCATCCAGAGGTGGAAAGGCCATGGCTGCTATACCTCTCCGAATCTTACGATTTCTGAATAGCATCAAATTTTGTGTAATGTTGAAATATTTCTCTCAAAGTTGGGGCAAATATCCTCCCTTGCCTCGATTTTTTGTTTCAGCCCATTCTGACTTCCTGCGACAGTACAAAATGTTGCTAAATTTTGTCTTCCCTTCTTCTGTCCTGTTTCTGCAGGTCTTGATGATTGCCTGCAGCAATATATAAAGAACTTTGAGAGAGAGAAGATTAGTGGTGACCAGCTACTACGCATTACTCATCAAGAACTGGAAGATCTTGGAGTCACACGAATTGGCCATCAGGAGCTTATCTTGGAAGCAGTAGACTTGCTCTGTGCACTGGTAAACTTCTTGGGGCAAAAGGGGACCGGGGGAGGTGTGAACAGTGTTTGCATATTTACAGTTTGTGTATTCAAATTTCTAGTCCTAAAGACTATCTAAGTAGTTCAAGAAACTCCTGACGTGTAACGTATGAAAAATTTATCATTTCAAACCGGAGGCAAGATAAAGAGCAATATCTACTGATAGGATGGTGCTTGTTAAATACATTGGTATCAGATTGCATATCTGTCTTTATAGAAGAAAAGCTATCTATCTGAAATCACAAAAGGACTAGACTGAGTTTGTTTTGGAATGTAAAACACTTCTATATGTGAATGCAATAATTGAGTGCTGGTTGCCCTTTACAAAAAAAATGCCCTGATATTAACCATGCCATTTTTCAGTGATCTTTTCATGCAAATTATGTTTTAGATGATTATTCAAGTTGCTGAAACATAGCTGCTGGTATTTCACAGTAGAAAGGATTAAATACTGAAATAATTATCTTACGTGTAAATAATACATACATCTTTGATAGAGTTTACAGAGGGATTTTGGTAATGGTCTTTTCAGTCAGATCATGTCATGCCAGACTGGGATTATCCCCTCAGTGAGGGGTGTGGTGCTGACTTCACCCTCCTTACAAACTTCTTGTGTGTGCCTGTGAAGATTAGTGATAGATTCGGCACACTGTCTGTGTTCTCTACTGTAGGAAGGATTGTGAACAGCTCTGCTAAGATGTACTTGACTGCCTAAAGTGATGTTTTGTGGATTTTTAATGCATACTACTTTTCCAAGCCTCAGAAGCAGCTTTAAGAAAGCTGAATATTCCACACTTGTGAGACCCTACCTGGATTACTGCGTTCAGCTCCGGGTCCCCCAGCATAAGAAGGACATGGACCTGTTGGAGCGAGTCCAGAGGAGGGCCACAAAGATGATCGAGGGGCTGGAACTCCTCTGCTATGAAGACAGGCTGAGAGAGTTGGGGGTGTTCAGCCTGGAGAAGGCTGTGGGGGGACCTGATAGCAATCTTCCAGTACCTGAAGGGGGCCTGTCAAGGGAGCTGGAGAGGGACTTTTTAGAAGGCTATGTAGTGATAGGACAAGGGAGAACAGTTTTAAACTGAAAGAGGGTACATTTAGATTAGATATTAGGAAGAAGTTCGTCATGATGAGGGTGGTGACACACCGGAACAGGTTGCCCAGAGAAGCTGTGGGTGCCCCCTCCCTGGAAGCATTCAAGGCTAGGTTGGATGGGGCTTTGAGCAACCTGGTCTAGTGGAAGGTGTCCCTGCCCATGGCAGGGGGGTTGGAACTAGGTGGTCTTGAAGGTCCCTGCCAACCCAAACCATTCTAGGATTCTATGAATCCCAGTAGTGACAATCAAAGATGGTAGGCTGAAAGACTCTTCAGAAGGGTTGGTGGATTCTCAGTATGTAGCAGCTTTGCTGAATATCCTTTTGTTGTGTCTTTGAGAGATAGATGTGTGAGGGGTAGAGGAGAANGAACAGTTTTAAACTGAAAGAGGGTACATTTAGATTAGA
>VZSC01019443.1:10370-59560 GCA_013398225.1 Steatornis caripensis
CCCCCTCCCCAGCCGCCGCTGCGGGGGCGCGGACGCGCCGTGCTCCGCTGCCGCCGTCCAGGTAAGGCCCGCTGGACAAGCCCGCCGCCCGCCTTCCCCGTCCCCCGGGGAGGCCGGAGGGCGGCAGCGCTGCCGTCCCGCATTGCGGCGGCGCTGGTGAGTTCCGCCCCGTGCCGGCCTCCCTGGCGCCGTGCTGGGGGGGTGGTGGCGGCCGCACCGCTGCGCGGCGCCCGGGCGAGGAGGGGGGGCCCTGCAGCGCCAAGGGCCTGAAGCATCCGCGTCCCGCGTTAGCGCCTGGGAGGATTCCCCGCAGCCGAGGAGGCTCCCGGGCTCTCTGTAGGAGAGAGCGGCTCGGCCGCCCGCGCCCCTCCGTCCGTCGCAGAGACAGCTCCGCCAGCCGCTGGTCATCACGGCAGCCCCTGCTCCCTCGGAGTCTGCGTAGCGTGCTGCGGGGAGCGCGCGCGTTCCTGTTACGTTGCCTTCCAGAAAATACTCCAGTCCGCGCTTCGCTTTTGTGAGCCACGTGGCTTAAAACTAGGTAAGAAACCCCGAAGTGAACGCTCAGACAGGCTGCGAGCGCAGCGAGAGGAGCCCGAGCCCACGCAGCGGGCAGAGGCTCCGCTGCCCTGCGACCCTTCTCGCGTGGCCGCCCCTGGTGCGGCAGAGCCCGTGTCACAGGCCGGCGGTCCTCCTCTTCACGTGGTGCCTGAGGTTTTGCAGCTTGACTCTTGAAACGATGTGACGCGTTTGTTATTTGAACACAGCCTACTTAGGTTAATGACGGGCGTGTGTGGGTCGTGTCTCGTTCTGACGAGATTTTGGCCTGGGTTATCGGTGGAACCATCTAGCAAAGTCACGCTCCTTGTGGGTGACCTGGTAACTGGGGAGACCTCTCAGTATCTGACTGTGCGTTTAATACTGAATGCAGGGCAGATGTAAACACAGTTGGCTCTGTGGTATCGTCTAAGATGACAGCATCTTCTGTAGCACAAATTGTTTTGCTTGAGTTTTTGTACGTTTAAAGATCGCATAAAAGAAAAAATATTTTAAATTCTAGATGTGACTGCTGTGACAGAGAAGACTTACAGCAGCTATCTCGTAATTGGAAGTCATAGTGACATCGGCCGCTTTTGTGTTACAGAACTGAATAGGTAAGACACAAGCAGCCCCTTAAGCTTATCTTAATTGTAAATAATTTCACTCCAGCTTTTGTTTTTTAGAGTCTCAACTTTTTTCTCTCTCCTTTTTCCAGTCAATTTTCTCTTCTTTGATTTACATTTTGCCTTATGATTTCATCGGGAATTGTTTTTTTATTTGCTTGTACCAATGGCTTAGATATGCTTTCAAAAGTAGCTGAGAAGTACTGGTATGGTATTACCTGTCAGTATTTCAGAGAGTGAAATAAAGTTCTGCTGCTGCCGCCACTGCTCAGTTAACGTTGATGATTAAATCCCATAAATATTCTCTTGCCCTTAAATGTCAAGAACTCTTAAAGGTGAGTTGACAGAAATCATTCCCTTTCCTGTTGATGTTTGTAACTAAAATAAGGCTATAAAGTGCTGCTGAACGCATCCAGAGAGTCCATGCTTACCTTCCATTCAAGCAGAGCAAATGCAATCACCAGTGCTCTTACCCTTTTTGAAGGGTTGGAGCACTCAAAAAGAACTGGATGATTTGTAGACAGATTCTGCCCAGGGCCTCAGTGTTAGGAAAGGGCGGGTGGTTTGGGTTTTTTCCCCCACTTCTGAAAATCAAAACTATCATGTGCAATTCAACTACCTTTGATTCCTCAGTCAATGCCAGCTTGGGGATAAGCATGATCACTGGTGAGGAAAACAAAGAAGCGGATCTGACCTTAGTGACAGAATCCCATTTTAGAAAGCCAGAATATTCATTGTATTTATAAGAGGTGCTTCTTGGGGAAAACATGGGGGTTACAGTGGAAATAAGTCTGGTGGAAGTGATGAGAAGCTCGGATTAATTTTTTGATCGCTTCACTTGTGGGTATTAGGGTGAAGCGGAGCTGGGGAAAATGGAAGAAACTCTGCCTTATCAGAAGCATAAAAACTGGTGACTGTATCTTGGCCGGTGTTCCCAATTTTCCAGTAAGCTGTCTGCTGTACGGAGGTGTATAACCCTAATGGCTTGTTGTATGCCATTAAAAGGTATTGTACACTCATAAAAGAATGACATTTTGATCAATGCTGTTAAAAGAATTACTGTCTTGACACAGAAAAGCTTTCCTGCTGCAAGTTTAAAAATATGCCTTTAAAAGCTTTTTATTGAATACCTTTGCATCCCTCAGAAATGTGCTATTTTGGCACAGGGCTGCTCTGAAGTATTCCATGTTGTAACTTAAATGCAAGACCTTCTGTTTACCATCAGAAGGGAGCAAGGCAAGGCAGGTGTATTCACTTAACTACTGTCATGGGGACGAAAGAAAAAGCACCTTGAGCTACTCGTACACGGTCTAAAAATAAGAACTCCCCATTTTTAAAGAGTCCAAAATCATTTGAAAGCTATTTGTTTTTGTTTTGCGATTGATTCCTCTCTGTCCCTCCGGCTTTGTTTGAGTGTCCCTTTGGACTCTGAAGCTGTGTATTGATGTTGGAGGGAGGCAGGTGGCAAGCAGGAAAGCCACAAATGTCTTTGTTGTAGCTGGATCCTGGCTCGCGGGCAGGTGGGCTGTGTTGAGAGAAACTTGTTTTGGAGACATCTAGGTGGTCCTGTTGTGGTAGTGCTTTTTGTAGCAGAAATCTCCCCTTAGTGTTATTAAAAGATCTTGTGTCAGAGCTACTGTTTAATCACAGCTGCTGAAGTAATGCTGCATGTGGCTTGATGTTTGCTAGAATTACAGCTAAACTGTTCAACACGGTTCAGCAGTGACTGTTGCTGACGACCACTGTCAAGCAGGAACCTGAGGAATCCCATCAGTGGGCCTGACTGCCAACGGAGGTCACATCTCTGTCCCTCTGTCTGCCGCTCAGGATTTGTAACAGACTTCGTTACGTCTGACCAGTTTAAACCCAAGTGTTAAAGTGTGGTTTGGGAATCGGGAGGGAGGGGTGGAGTTCCTCATCTTTGTCATGCTCCTTACGTGTCCTCGTGCATTTCACGTGTTACTTGAGTTTTTGTGTTTCAGGTCTTCAGTTGTTTAGCTGGGTGTGATGTAAAGTATACAACTTACATATATAAGTTGGAGGGATTGGCTGAAAGAGCATGGTGGGATGGTCTTTGATATAAAGAGATTCTAGGTAAATTTTTCTAGGGGTTTTTTCTTTTCTTTTCTGTATATATATGATCAAAACAAAGAAGCAGGTGTTCTGGATGAATTTGATGTACTTCATGTCATGGGATCGTCAGCAGCTGGGTGGGTTCTACGAGTGCTTGCTAAGTAGGTTTTGTAACAGGTGAGTAAGATCATAGCATTAAGTGGTATTTCTATACATCAGATGAATAAAGCTGTGAAACTTAGTGGTGAAATTTCATTGCTGAAGAAAGCAAAATGTTTAGTTGTACTGTATGCAAGTAGTGTCTCTTAAGTACAGCTTTTCAAGACACGAGATTTCTTTCAGGAAAAGGAAGTACTAATACTCTGCATTATCTGCAAAGGCAAGGTACAAAAGGAAGAAGCTGGAGAGCTCAAATGTAAGTTATTGGCACATGAGGCTGTTCCCCAGAGAACTACGATTGGAGTCAAGATGCGTACCATTGTAACTGCTTCCTAGTTGTCTTTCAGATGCTTGAGTTTGGTCCAATTTAACCTTCAGGGAAGGCATGAGAAGCCCAAATACTTCCTTACCTCTGTTTAAATTGAACTTCTGGTAGCTTTCCTGAGAAGGTTTTGTTTCTTTTTTATAAATATGTGATTTATATTGAAGTTAAACTGTAACTTGCTAAAGCGGATGTCAAGCAACTTCAAAGTAGTTTCCCCCACTCTGAGTTTTGTTGTAATGGCGTGGGAATAATGCTAGTACCAGCAAGAGCGAAGGCTGACGAGTGGCAGAGAAGTTGAACACAGTAGGTGCTTGGTAGCTTGAGAAACTTCCCCTGAGGTGCTAACAGTGACTTCAAAGGTATGAAAGGACACAAGTGGGTTTGTTTTGCTTGTTGTATCCTGCAACATATAGTTTCCCTTCAATGGTTCCGGCCTATTTTCCCATCTTGGGCCAAGACTGAAGCAATAGGCACTTCAGTGGTCTGTGTTTAAAAAGGAAAATGTGCTGCATATGCTACTGGCAGTAGCTTCTTAGGCGATTACTTGCTTATCTCTGAAGTCCTGCACCTTCTTCAGGAGAAGCTATGCATTTGTGCCTTTAGCTCAGTCTTTCCATATTCTTTCACTTTATGGTTTAGGTCAGTCCCCAACCCGCACAAAATAGTGTATTCTTTAACTATGTGCTTCCTGTGGTGTATTTTGCTTTGTTTTTTCTCCTGAGTTTTTGATTTGCATCCAGATGCTGTGGGGGAAAGTAGAAAAGATTTGAACCTCATAAAGTAAGCATTCCCCCATATGCTCGCTTGTCCTCAGATGAAGAGGGAGAGAGGGCAGAGACCCCATCCGACTCATGCCCTTGGTGACTGCCTACATGAGCCTCCCCGGTCCTCTCTTGCCTTCTGTGCAGCATGTGGCCTTTCCTGCCACCAGCTGTTGTCTGCTGTTTTCCGACTGAGCCTCACTTGTGTAATTTTAGCTTTGGAGGAAATTTGAAAGTAAAATTGTCTCCATAGTCCTATTTACCCACAGTATCTCCATGAAGTTCCCTACAAATGTTTTTCTACGATGACCTTTTAGAATACCTGCTTTCAGGATAGGCTTCCAACCTGTAAGCGTGGCTTAGGCATGTTTTCTTACATTTAGCTATATCAAAAACTGTGATCTTCGCTTGACTCTTCTTTACCAGGCAAACTAAATGGCTTTCTGTCGCTGATCCTTGTTTTTTATCGCTCTAATCTGTAAATTTGCGCAATAATCATCTTGTGTTATTTTTCAGGGCATAGACAAAAATGCTGAATAACATAGGGTCAAGCTCTTGAAGGTGGGATAAAAGAAACCATTCTCTTTTGTGTTGATATTTAATTGGTATAAGCTGGAAACATTTATTTAGTGTTTGGCCTCATCTGCAATTACAGTTTGAGGCCTATCAGTCTCTAGCCCACTTGATGTGTCATGTTGATTTTGAGTTTCTTAATCAAATGTCATTTTGCATCAAGTCAACTGCCTTACAAAAATCTGCTATATCTGTGTTATTAATTAGCAATAAACTTATAATTAAAAATCAAGCTGGTCCAAGAATGTATGTTCTGAAAATCCATGTCATTAATATTATATTACCCTCTCAATTTCTTTCTAGCTAGAGTCATGTATTGGCCATTCTGTTACTTTGAGATCAGTGTCAGATAAGCAAGATTATAGTTGCTCAAATCACCAGATTAAAAAAAAATACTGTTGTTGTTTCTCTCTGTCCTCTCAAATATCCCTTGTTTTCCAAAGGATACTAAAAATGAGCATTAATGGTCCAAGCAGCTCTTCAGACAAGCTTTTTCTTCTAATCACCATGGAAATTGAAACCTAGATCTTAACTCTTTCCCATTTGACCTAGTTCAAGCTACCCACTTAATTTATAAATGTCCTAGCAGAGTCATATGACTTCCTGTGGGACTTCAACTCGCATTAATCCTTTATCAGTATGATGTTTCCTAGAGGTCCTCCGCTTAATAGGCCAGATCGACAGCATTAAACGGTTGGTTTTGACCTTGAAGGCCTTGTCACTCTTTTAGGGATCTGTGGCTAGATGAAGGTGGGATAGAACCTGAGGGTCTAAATATCTTGGTGGTATTATTTTAGGTGAACTACGCTGCTTTGGTTTATAATTGATTGATACTTTGATGTTAATCTTTGCAACTGTGAAATACAGAAATTTAATGAACTTCTACAGCTAAAATCAAATCTATAGAAATTGATCACGCAAGTAAAGTATTGTAATCAATCCATCTAGCATAGAGGCTAATTGTTTGATGCCAATATCTAGATCATATACTTCTTAGATGTCAGATTGATTGAATTGCTTTGAGGACTGGTGGGAGCAGATTTTTGGGCAATAGAGGGATGTAATCTACTTTTTTGCGTAATGACTTTCAAAACAAAACTTCCATGTTGTCTTATGTTTATGGCTGACTTCCTGTTGGCATGTATATAGACCACATAATTTTACTCACTTTATTTGCATGACAAGTATGAGAAGAACAAAATGAGAGCAGTAGCTGGAGGCTGTGTATCATAGTAAGAAGAATAAAAGGTGTCATAGAGTAAAACGGTGTCTCTTCATGGAAATATTTATGAAAAAAATTGATAACTCAACTGGAAAGTGAGTTGGGTGATCGATACCTGTTGAATGTCTATTGAGAATAAGCGGACCAATGAAATCAGTAAGATGAGACTAGGAAGGTATGTGTTTTATTACTTGCGGAAGACGTGAGAAACACCTTTATATTCATGAAGAGGGCATATTCTGAAATCGGGAAAGCTCTTGCAGAGTTTGTCTTATATTGGACTAAAGTTTTTGAGAAGGAGTAAATCAACTAGTAGCTCAAAGTAAGGCTTGTTTTTAAGTCTAGAACTTTGATTGCAGTATATTTTCTTGTTATGGGCCTTGTCTGAGGAACAGTATGCATGGGGATGGTGTAGTGAATCGTGTATTGAAAAAAGATCTAGTTCATTATGCTTTCCTTGTATTTTTAGCAATGCAGTTTGTAGGATGTTTTCTTTGTAGCTCTAGTGTTTGGGCTATAGGGATTTCAAATCTTTCAGAGGAAAAAAAATAGCTTCAAATTCAGTTCAGAGTCTGATATTTGTTTCATTAGTGGGAATTTTTGTCTCCTGTGTTTTCCCCATTCTAGATAACCTTTTCTTGTCATCTAAGAAATTAATTTCTTTGTTGGAATCGTTGCAAGTAAACTTGATAGCGGGAGTGCTGTTATTGAGGCAGCTTACACAGTGATTTGCTAAGTACAGCCTCTTCATATAATGTGAAGCAGAAGTCGATTTATTGACCACTACTGGGATTTCAGGAATCTGTTGAACTACCTGGTTTTTTATCCTTCTCTCATAAAATTCACTATTGAATATCTTTTTTTCTTGTACCCTCTTGAAAGGCATCTCTTTGATACGCAGTCGTACAATAAGAGCAATCGTTCTGTTTGCTTCTTGTTTCTGTACTGTAGAGTGTGGCTTTTTAATCAAGTGTATAGAGGGTCATTTAATGTAGCTTATGTGACATCAGTCTTCTCTTAGAGGTTTTTCCTAAAATCCTTTCCCGTGCAAGGAGGACATCGACGCTCATCCAGGCTGTGAAAATACTGGCTCCATGGCTATGCTGCCACCCTTTTCATAGAACATATTTCAATTAGAGCAAAACCTTACAGAAGAGGTAACTCTACTGTGAACACAATATGGCTTATGTTGTAGTACATCTCCTCTGTAAAATATAATCTGGTACTCTTCTGGAATACTAAGACAATATCTAAGTATATAATGTTCATTAGTTTGTGCTATTTGCTGTACATTCATCATGCTTTTTTACAACTTTCTGCAAACATTCTTCTCTAAAGTAAGGTGTGTGTTAGGAATGAAAACTATTTGGTCTCTCTCTGATTGGTAATCTGTCAAAACATAGTTCTAAAAATAGAATCCAAGTGAACTGTACAACGTGGATTGTTGATTCTCAGGGACGGAGAGGGTGCTTTCTGTGAAGTCCTTTTCATTGCTTTAGACTTTATGCTAATATCTGGAGGCTTGGGGTGGTGGCGATGTTTGATTAACAGACACTAATGGAGAAATCTTCTTATCTCTAGTTCATCTGCTGGGTTTCTGACAACTCTTCCTAGCCACTGTTGCAGCGCTGATGTACCTGGGGATGGCGACTGGAATATTTATAGGTTAGGGTATACAGTAGTAAAGGCCTCAACACTGGCATGTTTATCTTCTGAGAGAGCTGCGTGGCTTGCTGTGTGATGTCTGGCCACAGCATAACACTGTCTGGAAACCAGAGGTCTGTTGTTAACACGTCCGGAGTACTACTATAGGCATTAAAAGTGAAGAGGCAAGTTAACGTGGAAGAGAACAATTATTAGAATGGATTAGATTATTACAGCCAGCTAAAGGGGAAGGTACTGTGTTTGAATTCTGATGTTATATCTGCAACAGTAACATCTGCCAGCCAAGCCCATCCAGTTATGTACTATGGTTAAAAGGCTTAATTTTTTTTATTATTTATGCAGAAATTTAATTCATGAAAGGAACAAGATCAGTATTTTTCAGACTCCCTCCTTATGTTTGCTTTAATCTTGTAATTATTTCAGGGAAGTATCTTAGTATTTCTGGTTAACTTGACTGCTGGATTGTGAGATTCTTAGGTGACTTGACTAGTCCCAGCCTTTTTTTTTTGCTGTCAATTGCAGATTAGCAAGGCCCAAAGGGGCGCAGAAAACTTGCTGTTCAGAAATAGACTTCTGCCAGGTTGTATGGTATGATCATCATCCGCATGGCCAGCTTATTTCTATTTCCAAAACATTTTTTCCATTTATAACCTCAATGGAAGCTCTGATCTCTGAAGGTGAAAAGCTGGGACATCAATTGGCCTTTGCAACTCAGCTTCGCATTAAGTATTGAACTTCCGTCTGTGTGCTTAGCTGTTCCAGTCAGAGCCCCAAACTCTGTTTTTCACTAATGCTTTGTCAGAGAGCTGTCCTCTTCAGAGAGATTGAAATGACTAATAGTCTTTCGACACTATTGGCAAGTGGCTTTCACGGTCCGTGGCGGATCAAATGAACTACAGCTGCCTGGCTGGAAAATCCTGCTTTTGATTGCCTGAAAGGACTTCTGAAGTTTCTACTTGGATTCGCTGGCTTTCGTAGGATTTCTGTTTCAGTTTGAGAAGCAGATGGAGAAAGCACTCTTGGAAATTTCTCCGTAATTTACATTTGCAAATGTCAAGTTTAGAACATGGTGCTTTTGCACAGGGAAAACTGCAATGTTGACACATGTTACAGACGTGTTTGAAAAAGGGAATGCAGTGAGACCTGCCCATCTGCTGAGGAAGGCAGGTGTATAAATCAGCTTCCACGCTCTCAGCAAAGATCCCCCATGAACAGATACTTCATACTTCCTTTTCATCAGGTACAACGCTACAGATGCCTTTTGGGGTAGTTGGCACGTGTACAAACAGAAGAGGTGGTACTGTCCGACAGGAATGCAGTATCCGTGGCAGCATCTTCAAAATCTCGGGATCTGTAACTGGGCCAGGTTTTCAAAGAAGCTTGGCAATCAACGTGCATCAGTATGCTGAGTTAGTTTGAAAATTTGGCTGTTCCTCAAGCGTCTTAATGAGACCTGGGCTGGTTTTTTTTGTGGGGAGTGTTCTGGTTGCTGGGTGGTTTGTTTGTTATTGGGGTCTTCTTTGAGAAACTGGTCAAAAATGTGAATATATTTTCCTTGACATCTTTCCTATTCTGTGTGAAAGGTGAGGCAGGAAACAATGTTAAATACCTACCCAAGTCTGAGGTGAATAGGTCCCCTCCCGCCCAGCTTTGCATCCTCATCTATATCATTGTTTATTCTTCCTGCCGACTGAACAGGTTTTCTTCCAAATTTCGGAAGATAGATTGTAACTTGCCTGTGACGTGTAGCACAATTCGAGTTATGCATACTGCACTCCAGCTTTCTTCTCGGACTAGATAATAATAGCTTCATTTAACTGGGACTAGACAGGTGCACAAACACTAACTAGCAGATGCTGATCCTTATAGTAAAGAATGGTGTTACTGTGTTTTTTCTTCTATGTTTTACTTATTTTTCAGTTTCATATCCACTTTCCATTTTGTTCCTATTTACGCAACTGCTCTTACTTACTTTGACTTATCTCCTACCTTAGGGTTATCAGTTTTCAGAGAGCAGAATCAAACTCTAGCAGTAGTCTTCTCCAATCGGTGAGTGACAATGTCACAAACTGATGTGGTTTTGGTGGCTTGTTGTTTTGTTTGGGTTTTTTTAAAGGCATGTTACTAAGACGTCTAGGTTCTTGGTGAGGAAATTTGAATGTGAAATGCTAATAAAATAAACTCATTGAAATGACGAGTCTCATTTCTAGTGCAGAAAACACTGTGTCTTACTACCTTGATATTCCTGTTTGTAGTGGGTTTGACATGTACATTATTAAACAAATAATACCACACAGCACCTCTGTCTGGACAATGTCATGAAACCATAGTAAATGGCTCGGCGTTTGTGGCTTTCCTGTTGAGCAAGCTAAAACTGCAGGGTGACTGCATTTGCAGTTTGGAAGCAGAAATTCTCATCCAGCTGATGGCTGCTGGAAGGTGCCGGGTGCAGAACAAATCTGTGTTAATTTTTATAGTACTTCTAAGACTTAAATATAAAAGTTATGTTCCTGACTTGGAAATATAAGTGCCCAAGGGCTGCTTAAGGCTATCGTCTGTGAGAAGTCATAACTGCTTATTTGGGAACTATTGGTATGTGAGCCTTACAGATGTATTTTTTCAGTCTGTGGTGCCATACATAACTTGTTACTGGAGATTAATTTTTATTGTCTACCTGTTCCCACTTTCTGTGTAGTAGCAAGGGTGTGAGAAGCTGATCTGTCCTACGATCGTGGAATAATGTTGGTGGAAAGGTCTTTTTGGAGGACGCCTGGTGCAACCCTCTGCTCGAAGCAGTGCTACTGATGTTACTGTAGGCAGCTCAGGACCTTCTCCCCCTTGGTTTTGGAGTAACTCCACGGCCGAAGATCGTGCAACCTGTTCCACTCTGACCACGCTCACTGAAGAATTTTCCCTTGTCTGTAGCTGAAATTTCCTTGGCTATACCTTTCTTCTGTTTCTTCTTGTCCTTTCTCTGAGCAGCTCTAAGAAGAGTCTGTTTCACACTTCTTTGTAACTGCCCATTAGGTAGTTGCAGGCAGCAATTAGGCTGCCCCTTAGCCTCATCTCCTTCAAGCCAAACAGACCCGGTTCTCTTGGCCTCCCCTTACACGTTCCCTTCCTTTGCAGCAGCAGGACAGGCAGCAGCAGGGTGTTGGAAACATCACAGCCTATGCTGTCAAGGAAGTGCTGGGGGGAATAATAACCCGAGATCTGCAGACCTCTGGCTTTTAGCTCACGGACAGGAGTGCGGGAAGGGAGTTGCTGATGTAGTAGAGCAGCCTTCTGTTCCCTTCAGACACTTTCTGTCACAGGACAGGGCACCCACCTTGCCCCTCTTGCAGCAGTCCTGTACCTTGACGGGGCCTGGGCTGATGAATTCCTGCAAGATTCCTACTAGAAGCATTAGGTGCGACATGGCAGGCAGAGTGTTTCTTGCTTACCTGCAAGTGGAAACCCAGAATTTTGTGGTTTCATTGTTAAAAAGAGAACATGACTAAAACTTGCTGGGGAAAAAAAATTGTCAGTGGAAATGGGTATGAATTCACAACGTTAAAGCTTGGATCAGCGCAAGCCCTAGCATTGAAGTGGCAGGGCTGATGTGGATGTGATTGGCTTCCGCTGTCCGTTTGTGATAGGGTTGTTTGTGCTAGGCTTTTACTGTTTTCTGGGTAAAATTTTTAATGTATATAAGTCTCAGGTACACGGTCTCACCTTTCCCGTTTCCTATCTGAGCAAATACCTTGGTTTGTCTTCCTTCCCGTTTCTTTTCAATCATCTTTTGTCTGTCGAGCAGTTATCCAAAGAGGAAACCGAGCCCAAAATGGTGAGCGAGCAGGAGACTATGCCGTGCATCTTTGTGGTTCAGACACCACAATGCAGCTTCTCCACTCTGTCTTTAATTAAACTTGGGTTTTTCTGTTGTTGTAGCTGGAAGCAGTGTGCTGACACAACTCACTCTTGTACAGAACAGATTAAAATGTCAATGTTTTAATGTTCTCATCTGTGGGAAAAAGTAAATAGTTGGGTGTTTTATTTATAACTTAAAAAGAGACTGTACTATGGAAAAGGTTTACTTGTGCAAGATGGAAAATCACAGTTAAAGATACAGAGTCCCATTTAATATTAAGAGTCTGTAAAGGACTGAAAAGACTAAAGGATACGATTTCTTCAGGAAATAGGCTGTACTGGGGCATGGCAGACTAAAACAATTATAAATTTAGTGTAACTTTAATTATTCACTCTGTTCTGGTTTCTTTGCACTTGTGGCATGGTGTGCATGCACGCCTCTCATGAGCTGATGTACCAAACAGGTGAATGTGGCTGAGCAGAAGGGAACGAAGGTACCTGAAAAGAATGGGCAGAAGTCAATGTCGTCCTTGATGCTGTATGACCTCTTCCTGGAGGAGGAAGCCATACTTCCTAGAGAAGAAATGGTTGCATAACAATAAAGTTACGATTCCGTTCATGTCAGTTTGAGAAGTGACAATGAAGCTGGTTTGGAGGCGTAGACTATAACTCTGCTGTGCAGGAGATAGCTAATCTGGCTCTGCGAGGGCAGTTACACAGTATGATGCTATGCAGAAATACGAGCTGAAGCCTTGGAACAGCACAGCTCAGTTAGCTCGGCTTTGGGGGGGCTGTTAGCCTACGTATCAGGATCCTTGATCGCTCGCTGCCGCAATGAATCTGCGGATTAATAGGGGCTGGGTTTTCAGGTTTAGTAGTGCAGCCCGTTTTGATATTTCAACAAACTGTCTCTGACAGAGAGAACAGAAATCAAATACAGAAGACGCTGGGGATTGTTCCCAATGTCAATGATCTGTTCGTCCTCTTTACCAATGGAAGCGATGGATTTATTGTAGTAGGGTAACCAGGTAAACGTAGAAGGCTGTCTGCTGGACCCGGGGTCAAGCTGACAGCTGTAATTGCCTACTTTGGAAAAATGGTGTTTTTCTTCAGAAAGTGCCTCTCAAACCTTATTTAGAGATCTGCTTAATTTGGGCTGTCCTCTGGGTTAACATCTGTGGAATCTGTATTTCTCTGGCCGTTGCGTCTCCCTTGCATGTACTTTACAGACGCTCACCAATGCCCCTTTGGATTGTTGTTTTCCTAAGGGGGTGTGTGTGTGTGTGTGGAAGAAACAGTCCACTTTAAGGGAAACGAAAAGAGCTCCCACTGAACACTTACGCTGAGAGGAGTGCTGCACGTCTTCTGCCTTGACTTTCTCTCGCTTATTTGTTTGAACCCATCTCCTGCAGCCGGGCTGCTGTGGGATCAATTTGTTGGCAAAGGTTATTCAAACATTAGCAGAATGCATGTTCTTGCTGTTCTTGTTGGACTGGAGTGGTGAAGCCAACAATAACAGCTCTCGTGTGGGAACTGATGCTGGGTATTTGAGTCAAACTGTTCTTGGTGGTCTGTACTTTACTGCAGCGAAAAAATGTGAGGGGTTTCTTTTCCCATAGTGTTCATTTGTGTTCCCGTCGTTCATTGTTTATACAATCGCTGTGCCTGTGGACAGTTGAAATAAATACTTTGAATAAATTCTGTGGTTTTCTTCACTTTCAGCTCCTGCTTTGTGTGTGCTTCTTGTAGGTCTGGGGCTTTTCCCTCTACGGCTTGATTTCTCCATCCTCCAGTTGTCATAGGTATGGCGGGGGAGATTTAGGGGGATTTGTTTGGTTTGGTTTTTTTCCACCTAGGTAAAAACCTGACTGGGGGGGAAACTTTCTAGGACAAATAAGCTTCAAGAGCCAACACACGGTGCCTCTGGAATGCCCCGGGCGCTGGGGGTGTGTGGTGTTTCAGGCTGAGCTGTGCTGAGGCCAGTAACATCGAGAAGATGCTGCAGTGTCAGCCTGGTGCTCCCCTCCCCAAAATCGGACTGTGCTTTTCCAGGAAAACATTGGGCTATTGAAGCATTCAGCGCTGTGCTCTGTAATACCCGTCCAAGTATTCAGTAACCACCACAAATTCCTTGTTGGTTGTGCCTTGTTGCTTAAGTGAAAGTCCAGAATGCAGGGATACTTGTGGGAGCTGAATGGTTTGAAGCTTTCTGTAATTTTTCCTGTTGCCCTCAGGGCACTCTCTGAAAAAATTACCTCTTTGTGGAGTCTTTGGGATATGATGCAGTCCCAGATCAGACATTTCTCTATTAAATAAAAAGTATGATATGCCTAAAAGCATTGAATTTGGTATTTTGAATCTCCAGAGGCCAATCCCAGGGTATATCTATTTGGGCTAATTTACTGAACTATTTAGTTTCTTCTCCTGCATAACAACCGTTCCACCCCCAGGATTACTAAAGTTAGTTTTGCCTCCGTGGCTGCCAGGAATAACTTTTCTTTGCATGGATAATTAAGTAGATTGAGTAACAGAAAAAAACCCCAACGTTGTATTTCCACACAGTGGTAATAATAAATCTGTTACTACTTTTGGCTCCCCGTGTTATTACCATAGTTGGGTATGTCTTAATGAGGAAGTGGCTTCCTCTTACTCAGTTCAAATACCAGCAAGGAGCCTGCCTCTTGAACGTGGGTCTGGGCGTGTGAGAGTGGAGGGGCAGAGGGTGGGGTGTTTTTAAACTACGTGGTCATTCCTGCACGCAAATAACTTTTTTTTTTACTGCAAGCTGTAAATTTCCAGTCTTTGTGATGAGATAAAACTTGGAATTTCTGATCGTGTCAGAATCAAAGCTTTTCTGAGATGGAAATCATTCAAACCATTACTTTTTTTAACCAAAGTATTGAAGAATAGGCGTACTATGTGGCTGCTCAGGAATTCTGAAGTTGACCCTTTCCTGTGGGGATATTTGGAGCACCCAGCTCTCTTGTTTTTTCAGAATGCACAAAAGAACTGTATGGGGATGGGACCTGCTGAGCTTACCACGGGATTTGTCTCTTGAGGGAAGGAAAAAAACCTGAGGCTCAGAAATGAAGTTACGAGTAGCTCATGAGTACAATAACTCTTCCTTCTCATGACGGCTTATCTGATACTCTTAACCTTTTTCAGAATCTTCCTCCTTTTCCATTTACTTTCATCACCTATATTTTCGTGTCTCGTGTTCTGGAGCCTTGTTTTCCATCAGCCCAAGAAGGGATGAACTTGCTTTCTTTACAGACCGTTCACATTGCTAACAACTGCTGAGAGCATTTTTGCTTCGTTTTTGGCTGGGAGGTGGGGGGAGAGGCAGTCGAACCTTTCTCAGGAACCAGAGGGAAGGCAGTTTGTCATCTCCGGGTGACTTGAGGAGTGAAATGCTTGGACTGTATGCAGCTCGTCTCTGTGGTGAGGCTGGTCCAGCTTATCAGCTTGTACCTGCTCTGGGGTGCCAAAGGTGGTCTTTTGGGCAGAGCATGGCCGTGTGGCTTAGTAATCCGTAGGTCTGGGACTCCTGCGTGATCTTGGGCGCTTGCAGTCCCAGTGCCTTTTGTGTAAACTAGGGCTGAGCGTTTTGCCAAATATCTGACATCTTGAATTAACGTACCAGCTACCTTTTGCACACGCTGCCGCTGTTGTTTTGTGAAAATGTACCAAACAGCATTTTTTCCTGGTTGCCCTTCAGCTGGCTCCTGCTGTCATGGCTGTAGCAGTGAGCCCTGAAGATCCTTGCAAAGGGAAAGTGACATAGTCTGGAGATCGGTTTGAGGAAGCTTTGGCATGAAGGGTAGCACGGCAGAAAGCTAAAAGCAGCTGGGGAAGAAATGGGCAAACTTCTCTGGTGGTGGTGAAAATAAGGGGGGTTGTTTATCTTCCGTTATGCCTGTTAACATTGCCTTCTGCCGGTCTAGCCGATGTCCTACTACGTAATTCCCTCTGTGCCTAATCCATCTCTGCTGTTTCTTTTCCATCATCCTCTCACCATCTAAATGTCCTTACTCACCACTGGCCTGTCTGCTCCTGCAAGAAATAAAATGCATAAATGAAGTCAGCTGTATCTAGTACTGTTAAATGGGTGGCATTTTTTAAAGGGGAGGGAGGAATATGTATCGACAGAATTAGAGTTGCAAAAGTTTGGAGGTTGCGAAACCAATCACTGAACTTAGAAAAGACAGAAGGGAACTGTTCAGGAAAAGCATTTAAACAGTTCTTGCTGAAAAGTGCTCTTAGCCAAAAATAATTTCATTTTATTGAGTCATTCAAGTGTTGGGAAGAAAAAAAAAAGTCAGAAAAGTAAGAACTTACAGAAATCAATGTCCATGCTCTGTTTTTGAAAAAAGAATTTGACTTTGTTTTGAAGCATTTCTGTATAAACAATTATTTAACAATCAAAGTTTATTTCAGTCATCAAAAAGCAGTTGGTTTGGGTTTGGTTTTTTCAGTTTTCATTTTTTTGGTGTCCGGAGTTGAGTTTTAAAACTAATTTGCAGTTTTACTCAAACAATGGATAATTTCTTACCACAGTATTGAGTTTATTGGTAAAGTCTGAATTTGTTCCTTTATAGGCATTATAGTATGGCTTCAGCTAGTTGGTTTTTTTTTTTACAAGGGGTTTGTGACAGAGCAGAGACAAAACACAGTTTTTGAGGTTTTTAGCTCAATGCTTTAAGTATTAGAAAACCCTCTCATCATAGTGCTGTAAACTCAATTAGGTAGAAGTCTGGCACAACAATGCCATGTATATGACCAAAGAAAACGAACTGGGGTAGGATA
Organism: Steatornis caripensis; assembly: GCA_013398225.1. Classification (NCBI taxonomy): domain Eukaryota; kingdom Metazoa; phylum Chordata; class Aves; order Caprimulgiformes; family Steatornithidae; genus Steatornis; species Steatornis caripensis. Next base: position 26,964 of record VZSC01019443.1, read on the forward strand.
GGGAACCTTGCAGCATTCCTGAAGTTTTAATGTTTGATTTTGCAACCTTATTGATGTCTTAATGTGAGTTGCTCATTTTTCAAGTGAAAATCAGAAATTTGCGGTGTTGCCATTCTCGCCCTACTCCAGCTGCGTTTAGCTCATTAAGGTCATGAACAGGACTTTAACCCAGGGCTCTTCTGACTCAGCTGCAGGTACGACCAAATGTAAAAATGCACAGTTCATCTTCACTGTGGAGCGGCCGCAGCGAGATGAGGATGATGCCATGAATGTAAAAGACTCTTCCATCTTAAATGGCTATTGTTATAACTGGAGAACGCCTGGAGTTGACTCGCTTGTTTTCTCTGCAGCGAACAAGGTAGTGTGGTCTAGCAACTGCAAGATAGGACGGTGAAGTGCACGGATCTGGTGTAAGAGTTACAGATCTGTATAGTAAAGTCTTCTGCTTGCTGCATTTTCATCTGGCTTCTCATACAGGCTATGGCTAATTCTGCCTAAATAGCACTTGCTGAAGTGCTTGGAAAGATGTAAAGGACATTTGAGGTGTGCCGGTGTCGGACATAACGGCTATTTGAGATGCACTAAACAAGGAGCATCAGTCAGTAGAACGTCTGCTGTTTTCTACCCCAGCTGGAACATGTTTTGATGCCAGAATCACCTAAAACTGACAAAGGTGATGTTGATAATGGAAAAGTAATCATAAATTTTTTGGTACCGACTTTATCTATGTTATTGATGTGTATAAAACTTATGCCTGCTTTCCACAAGAAAGGAAAATAAGAAACGTATTAAATTGATGTGAAATATTACAAGGCTAAGTAGGATTTTTAAACCATGTCCTGGGTGTCCATGGAAGGAAGAGGTGATCAAACCTGCAGTACAACAGACTGTCTGCCTTAAAGAGAGCTGGGAGGAGAAAGTCAGTACCAAGGAATGTTCTGAATGCGGAAGGTAAGTCATTGTACCTGTGCCTTCAGTTTTTACTTCACTTTACTTTTACTTTTACTTTACTTTTACAGTTTTGCCTTCACTCTTACTATTCAAATTAGTTGAAAATAAAAAAATATTTTTAAAAATGGTGTAAGGAGATATACATCATGAAAGTTACGTTCTTGCTTGATTAAGAAAGCAAATGAGGAAATTAAATTTAAAATGAGGGTGCTCATGAGAAAACAGAATTTGCTGAAGGAAGATAAGATGTCTGGAGTGGTCCGAGATGGGCAGGGCAGGGTTTGTCACTCCTCCCAGCCAGCTTTAAATGCTTGCAGTCTGAAATTTTCACAAGGACAACAGGGTGAATGTGTGGGCGCGATCCACAACTGTTGTGGCTAGCAAAACCCAGGCATTCTAGATGAGGTATACTGTACAGAGAATCTTTGTTTTAAACATAATATGTGCAATTCTTAATTACTTTTAATCTTGTTTCTAGCTCTGTAACTGGAGATCTGACCTTCCTGACTCTGTATAAATATGCATTTTATTTTTAACCACTAAGCCGTCTTGTGTCGGATTTGAGTACAGGTAGCAGTGACAAACTTGGGAAACTTGTATCTTTTGGGGGATAATAAATACCAGTAAATCCGTAGACACCCCAAGGAGAAACTTGCATGCTGAGATAAAGGGGACTTGCGGCTTGCAAAGTGTCTCGGCTCAAGCTGCAGAAACCAGTCTAAAAACCAGTACGACTATGTGCAAGACTGAAGAACACAAATTGGCACCCTTTCTGTATGGGGTAGGCATCACAAGAACACCTTCCAGCTCTGGTCACTCCCTTCAAGTGTCACAACACTTCAGTTTGTTGATGTTTTGCAGGTGCTAGAAGACTGCCAGGCTACAGCTTGCAAGCTGGTTCTATACCCTCTAGTCGGTGGGGATCGCTTGTGTTTGTTTTCATAGGCAGAAGCTGGCAATTTCAGACATGCAGAATGGGTGCGCTGTAGCTCTAGCTGGTCACCTCCCACTGATGGGGGAAGATAAAGAGTGCATGTGCAATTTCACATGTCTTCTGCAGACTGGTGGGTCGTTTTGTTGCGTCAACAGGACCTGCAGCAGATGGAGTTGTCCCTCCATCACTTGCCTGTTAAACACAATAGTTTGGGGCGCTTAGTCATTTGGTCTGAGTCCTCTCTTTCACACGGTGTTGCTCCTTTTCGTAACTGCATCTCTTACGGTGTGTTTTGCGTGGTAAAAATATTCAGCTTTGCCTCATCGTTGTTGTCAGCTGGCTGGTGAAACAGAAGTGGTGACAGTATGAGATCGTATGAGAGCTAGACAGGCCTGGGATAGTGCTGGTAGATTGGAAGAAGCTTATACCAGGATCTCGAAGGGAGCAGGACCAGCTCCTTGTAACATAAGCTCTTAATTTATTTGTTGTTAGTTTTTATTCTGCTTCTGGATACTTAACAGCTATGGCATGTGTGCTGGTTTCCCATCTGCTCAAAATGAGGCAAATGGAATTGTATAGTTGTTTTCATATGTAGAGCCCAGTTCAGTTACTCACTTGAGGACAAGACAATTGAAATGAGCTGTGGATTGACCAACATCTTGAGGCCATCTGAAGAACGCCTGGAAACTGAGGCGAAGTCAGAACATGACGGCCCAATTATTTAGGGGTTGAATTTGACACACCCTGGTTTTCTTCACGTAGGACTCTAGGGAATACTCGATGCACTTCTTCAAGGTTTGTGGGCGCATTTGTACGCGCCTTTGTCTTCAGCAATCTGTCTAGGCTTATTCAGGGAAAGGGCTGGTTTTTTAATAAATGAATAAATAAAGCTAGCTCGCTTGTCTGTGCTATTCTTTCATGTTTTCAGCATTGATCCAACTCTATGGTTGCAAAACCTCGAAAACTGTTAAAACGCTGAACCTAAACATAATCCAACAGTGCAGAGTCCTTTTCCTTTCTGAGTGTATTTATCTGTTTGCTTCAGTTTCCAGGTGGGCTGCAGCATGGTGTCGTTGATGTACAAAACTCTAAATATGTTATATAAACTCTCTATATGTTATAAGATGCCAGGTTTTGGTCTTTATCTGCCCGTCATTGTAATTCAGATGTGGGTGTGCTTAGGAGTAGGGATAAGAAATACGGCTAGCAATTCCCTTTTTGTAAGGGCGGGAAAAGGGAGATTTGGCCCTGCAATAGAAGTCTGGGGTTACTATAGATCCTGAATTATAGCTAAACTGGTACAAGAGTTAAAGGAGGAGTACTGGAGAACTTGCCTGTTTGCTTCCATTGTTAGAAACTGACTCTGTTATTACATTTCCTACCAAAGGAAACAAACTGTGTGTCAGGGATGTAATTGAAAACAACAAGCCCCAAAGAAATGATAAATGCTTTCCCCGAGTCACTCTCCAAGAACTTGAAAACACTTTGCTGATAACACAGGGTCTTCTAACTAACCAGTCGGGAAACTTCCCATCACTGACAGACTCAGTCTTTGGCAGTGAAAAGCAGCTTGGCGTTTTTCTTTGCACTTTTCCCTCATGAAGAAAGGAGGTGCTTGCCATCAGACATTTTTCTGAAGTGCCTGTTACAGGTGTACCGTGTGCTCCCATCTTTGTTATAATCTTTAAGAATAAGGTTTTAAGTGTTCTTAATATATTAACAAAGAATAGGAAAAAGATACACTTTGCTTAAAATAAACATTCAGAACTGATGGCATTTAGGAAAATCAAGACTAAAACTGAGCTGTGCTGTTGCCCCTGGTATCTCTCTGCTGAGGTGGGAAGTGTGGCTAGCGCTAGCAGGGCTGCAGCGTGGATGGGTTTAGCGTGTGTGTACGATGTATCACCGAGTTTAGGGCTAGCGCTGTGAAAGCTGGACCAGAAGGTCCATCTGTGCTAGTGTGTCAAGAGGTAGGCACGGAGAATGGTGGTAGCAGTCTGAAGTGAGTTAAAAGTCTCTGAACAGCTTTGGGCTGCAGATGTAGTAGCATGTCATGTACATTTGTATATTAAACTTCCTCGTAAGCGGGGGAGAAAAGAGACTATGAAGCGAAACTAAACAAATCTCTAAAGACTTCCAATCAAATCTACTGTAGCGATTTCTAGATTTTTTTGAATAGCACAAGAACTACAAGTTCTGCTGGTTTTCTTAGGGTCTACATGAGCTTGTAATGTAGTGACCAAATGGTGTTTTTCTAGGATGAGTGGAGTAAAGATGATAGCCCAACCTTAAATGACGTTTGGTGAGCAGTGCAGTGCGTACCTTCAACAAAATTGCATTTAAAGAGTGAGAGAGCTTTGATTTATCATACCCAAATTATTTTTTACGGAGAAATCCCCTTTAAACTATGGAATAAAGTTCTAGTTTAAAAAAAAAATCCTTTAGTACTACAAACGTTGTAACTTAAAGGCAGGTAAAAATCTGTACCTGTGTGATTAAAAACGGAGAAAAGTGTCTCTTCACTCTCTCTTTCTGATTGTGTATCCTTGCAAATTTTGGAATGAAACAGATTTGCAAAACCCTGTTTATTCATCTTAGGTCTGCTAATAGTCTTGCTTTTCTGACTTTTCTGCCTCCTCTTAGGAATCATCCAAAGATTGGAGGTTGATAATCTGCTGACACTGAAACACTCTAATGCCTTCTGTTATTTCTATGTACTTCAGGTTACACGTATACATGTAACCTGAGGATTTTTAAAAGTTTCTTGACGTTGTAGGGTGATTCAAAGAGGCTGACAGTAGACAATTAGAGAGCTGTTTTCGTGTCCTGGATGCTGTAGATGAATGGACAGCCGTGGTGTAACTGGGTAGTTCTTGATGTTCTGCTTTGACAAGATGTTCCTAGATGACACTGTCAGAGTGGCTCATGCAGTATATGCAAAATACGAAGGTCCAAAGGCCAGCTCTAAAAAACTCTTCGCTTAGCTAAAGATGTGGATGCTTGCTGAAGATTGGCTAACTGACCTCAAGAGATTCATTTCTTTGTTCACTCCAGCGTAGTGCTATACAGGGGACAGGCACTTCATCTTTTGATTTAGGACCAATTCAGAACTGAGTGCCATTTTCTTGCAAGCTTCTGTTTTGTAACAGTGGCTTTTGTTTTCCAACAGTGGCTCGTGTCTTGCTGTCGACCAGACATGCTGACTCTTTTTACAAAAGGCCAATTCTAGATGAGACTAATACCCTGTAGGATGTTCTGAGATTGGGCAGACTGGTGTCCTCTGCTACCACTTTGTGCCACAGAGGAACACAACCTAATTATTTAGAAGCAGTGTAGCCTGCAAATCTATTTAACCTCTTTATTAACCTGACAGTATTTAAAAAGAGATTGCCAGCCGTAGGATGAGCACAGGACAGAAGTGCTTGTGTTGACCCACTGCTAGTGGAGGAAGGGCTGGTCTGTGGCCTCGTGCCAAGGTCTCAACCCACACCAATCTACGGACCCAGATGAAATCCACCCCAGAGTGTTAAGGGAAATGGCTGACATTGGTGCAAGGCCCCTGTCTGTAATCTTTGAAAAGTGATGGAGATCAGGGGCTATCCCTGATGACTGGAAGAGGGCGAAAGTCACACCCATCTACACAAAGGACCCAGAAGAGCATCCAGGAAACTACAGAGCCATTAGTCTGCCTTCAGTCTCTGGGAGAGTAATGTAACGGATCTTCTTAGAAACTATCGCATGGCAGATGGAGCAGGTGATTGGAAAAACCAACACGGACTTCCCAAAGGCAAATCATGCCAGACTGACCTGGTCACCTGCTACAACAAGGTAACACTTTCTGTTGACGTGACAGCAGTGGATATGGTTTACCTGGCCTTCAGCAAAGTGTTCAACACTATTTCCCACAGTTTCCTCCTGGCAAAATGCAGATTAGGTGGCCGGTCTGTGAGGTAGATGGGAAACTGGCTAATGGGCCTCACTGGGAGGGTGGTGATCAGTGTTTTATTCAGGCTGGCAGCACGTCACAATTGGGGTCCCCCAGAGATTCATACTGGGCCACACGCTGTTCAACATCTTCATAAATGATCTGGGTGATAGGATTGAAAACACCTTCAAATTTGCTGATGACACCGAAGTGGGTGGTGAGGTAAACACACACCAGAAGGGACAGCCATCTTACAGAGACCCCAACAGGCTCAGAGTGGCCTAGCAAGAACTGTATGAAGTCTAACAAAGACCAGTGCAAGGTCCTGCACCTGGGATGACATAAGCAAAGAGCCCAGTACAGGCTGGGCTCTGTGTGGCTGGGGAGCAGCCTTGCTGAAAGGGACCTGGGGGTCCTGGTGGATGGCAAGCTGTATGTGAGCCGGCAACGTGCTGCTGCAGCAACAAAGGCAAAGCAGATCCTGGGCTGCGTCTGCGGCAGCATCCTTAGCAGAGACATGATCCTCCCGCTCTACTTGGTGCTTGTTGGGCTCCACCTGGAGGACTGTGTCCAGTTCTGGTGCCCACAACTCAAGATGCAGGCAGACTGGAGAGGGTCCAGAGGAGGGCCACAACGACGATCAAAGGGCTGAAGAGCCTGCTTTATGAGGAGACACAAAAGGAGTTAGTTAGACCCCTTCTCCCTGGAGAAGGGAAGGCTCGGGGGGACCTCATCACAGTTTGCTGGTACTTAAAGGGCAGCTACGAAGAGGTCAGAGGCTCCCTCTTCACAAGGAGAGGGCAAGGGGCAACAGGTGCAAGTTGCATGGGGAGAGGTTTGATCTTGATATAAGAAAGAAATGTTATAAAGTGAGACCAGTGAATCGCTGGAACAACCTCCCCAGGGATGTGGTGAAGTCCCCATCACTGGAGCCTTTCAGCATGCAGTGGAACGGGATGCTGGATAATCTCATGTGGGCTCCTTTTCCCGTGAAAGGTTGGACCAAGTGATCTTTTGAGGTCACTTAGAGCTAGGCTATTCTGTGGTTCCGTGCAGTCAAAGGAATAATTGGACTGTTTAGAGGCTGCTGGTAGGTGTATGAAAGCATGTTTGTAGGAAGCGGTGGAGGTAAAGAACAGGATCCTCTCGTAACTGGAATCTGTTTGCGCTCTCTCGTTCATGGCAAAGCAAGTCAGGCCTCTGTGGACTTTCTAAACCAAATGAATTATGATCTCAAACAGTAATGCAGTATTGNAAAGCATGTTTGTAGGAAGCGGGGGAGGTAAAGAACAGGATCCTCTCGTAACTGGAATCTGTTTGCGCTCTCTCGTTCATGGCAAAGCAAGTCAGGCCTCTGTGGACTTTCTAAACCAAATGAATTATGATCTCAAACAGTAATGCAGTATTGCTAATGATTTCATGGCTGACCACAGCTGTTGGCAGTAAGGCTAGCATTGTCATTTCATTTCTGATATATTTTTGAGGCACTTTGCTTATTAAATTAGTTGACTCTTTTCATGTACTGTCCAAACTATAATCTTGAATTAATGAATTTGGGAAAACAGATAGTGTAGGTTAAGGTCTGTGAGCTTAAGGTCCTTTTTGTTTGGTGCTGGTGAGGACACACATCAGATTGTTAAAAATAGTTTTTCAGATTACTTTTCTGTATTAATTCCGAGGCCTGAAATAGACTGGGTGTAAGTGCACGTAGCCTAGGGGCTTCTTCGTACAGTCTGCTTTGCCAAAATACAAGCCTGAATGGAGCAGCGATCTGTGCTCTGGTATCACTGTTCCCAGTTTTTCGGCCCTAATCTGAGTCTAGCTGATTTGATTTTCACCCCCTCACCCCCTCAGCTTTCTGTGCCTTGCAGCGCTTAAGTAGCAATGTGGTTCAAACTAGGAGTGAAATGTAGTCCATTGTCTACTAAGGCACTCACAAACTCAGGTTGAAGTTAAACTGCAGAAGGTGGATCATTTGGGTTTGCCTTCTCTTGAGTTACAACAAGGTGGTTGTACAACTCAAGTCCTAACTCTACAAAAATTTTTAATTAGAAAGACATACTTCTGAGATACTGGCCCTGAAGCTGTCTGGAGCAGCAGCGGGTCAGCTGCTAACACTTCTGGTCTGTAGACCGAGTTCCAGCTAACTTCAGTGCTGATGTTAGTCCTCTAAATCTTTCTCTTAACTGCTTTTCTCTGCAGAGAAATTCCAGCTGAGCACATGCTCTCGCGTCACTGGCGAAGAATTTAGTGTGGGCCTGACTCTCTGCCCTACAAGTAAACATGAGACGGATGTGCTCAAGCCTAGCAGTGAAATGACTGAGACACCTCTGTGGTCAGCCGTTAGGGTAGTATTCTCCAGAGTGCTGCTCTCCAAAAATAAGCCAATGCAAAAGAAATAACTTGATTGATCCGTATAGCCTAGACACTTTTGAAATGAAGACTAGCTTTACAGAGGAATGGTTGGTTAGCCTGCTTGGATAAAATACTCAGTATCTTCAATACTCCTGGAATTTAGTATACTAAATCTAATAAATTTAGTTTACTATTTTTCTTTTAATCTTTCCTGTTCCTGAGAACACCTTCCTTTGGTAACGTGGGCATGAGTTGAAAGCAGACTTAGCTACTATGTTCATGTGTCGAAGACGTTTTTTTTTTTTTCCCCTTCCCCTCGCCCCCCTTCCACTGTTAAAAGACTGAAATGGAAATCCTCACCCCGTTTTTAAAGTGATGTTGCCCACAAAAATGGCAGTGAGCCACTAAAAAGGAAAGTCAAAGCAAAGCCAGCATCTTTTCATTGTATTTAGGTTCTAAGCTCCATGGAAACGTGGCGGGGTTACTAGTTGTAAGGACTGGAAGACTGTTCATCTCGGGGGCAGATGTGCCGGATCGGAGAGAAGCTGCGGTGCTGTGTAGCAGTTACGGACTGCGGGCTTTGGCTCGACTGAAGCCCTCGCGCCACGTAACCCTGTATTCAGGAAGCAGGAACAGCAGATCAGCTCTTTGTGGGGACTCGTGCTGACTTGAAACATCTGATGTACCTTGTGATACCTTCTACGTAGTAGCTGTGCTAAAATCTCACCGTTTTCCAATTGGTGTTTACAACGCTGAGAAGAAGAGAAGGAAGGATAATGGATTACTGGCAATACTAAAAGCCAACTTTTTATAGTAACTTTTTTATATTAATGAAGTCTAGCCTGTGGACCTAAGCGCTTCTGGTTGCTTTTCCTTTAAGTGCTCAGATAAAATTGCTAATCTCTGTCCTGAGGCTGCACGCTTTCCTTGGTTCATGCGCAGCGCACGCAGTCGCGTAAGAGCTCAGAGTTTGGCAGAGGTCAGCTCTTCCTGGTGCGGCGTCGCTGTGAGACTGGATGAAGGCGTTGCTGCTCCCAGGCCTTCTGTTCGCGTGCTGGACAGCACTGGTCATAATGTGCTTGACCCTACCACCTGGGCAGCTCAACGGAGTCTTGTATTCTGTGATCTTGTGGTTCTTCTGCTTTGCACGAGTAGTGCAAAAATGTTTGTGTAGATTTTGATTGCTTCTCTCTGACTGTAACCAACCTAAGCAAGAGAAGACAATGTTGAGCAAAATTACGTCCTTTGTTACATCTGTGCATCTTTACTGGTTTTAATTACGTAGTTTGAATGAAAATGAGAACAGAACAATTTGCCTTGGGCCTGTACATATACCTAGTATGCTCAGTCACGTGCTGAAAAATATTCTTTACCCTAGTCACTAGTTTATATCTTCCCAGTTTGGCTCTTTAAAAACGCAGCACGAAACCCAGGGAATCTTGGCTTTTTTAAGGGGAGTAGTGTGACTTTCAAATATTTGATTGGTTCTGTTGCTGTCTAACTGTTCTGTGTAAAACTTGTTTACTTTTACGTTTTACGTTTTTCCTTTTAAACTGTTAGCTGACCTTACGTACGAATCCCAGCTGTGCATTAGCATTGCTTGGGGATGTGTTTGTATCTTTTGTCTAAAAATACCCAGCCGGTAGGATTCATGATCCATGAAAGCTAATTGAAACAATTTCTCTTCAAGTTTTGGCAAGCGAAGCATGCATTATAAGCATTAATATCTATAAATTGAATTGTTAATGAATCTAGACACTAATAATGAATGCAATTTTGCAGGCTTAACTAGAAACACTAAAATTATCAGGATCTGGAACAGAATTTTCAATCATTTTTGCTTATTAAATAGCAAAGCTATGCTTTTAATAAGCTAATCATTTTTATTTGACCCCATAGGAGTAGCTCAGCTGATTAGAAACAGGTTTCTAAGTGCAAAACAATGTTGTTTTTCTCTCACTGTTTTAACCACCACAGTGCTGAAATTTCAGATCAGATACTTATCTCCCATTGTGAGTATGGCACGAATGCTTATTCTGCAATTCCTCTAAAGGAATTTACGGTAGAACCTATATATGTCCCATTTAATGGGAGAATACTCTGTGTAGATAAATAGTGTGTGTAATCTGCCAAAACAATTGGAGCTTTCTTGAAAGATTGTTAGTGCACAGAAATACAATATATGAAAGAGACTCCTGTTCAGTCTTTGTGATATCCAAAAGCAGAAGAGCACTTGATACAATTCAAAACTAATAACATGAAATATTTTTCCCACCAGATTTAAAGTTAGCCCTTAGGTTTATTTTATGCAGATGAAGAATATGGTAAGATTCAGAACTGTAGCAAGAAAATCTTAAGTTAGAACAGTTTTGTGAAGTATGCAATTTCTACTGACTCTCGTGGCTGGAGACCAGGAAGACGCAAGGAGGCAGATTATTCTTCAAGCCCCTTAGGTAAAGTTTCGTCTCCCAAAACTGATGCTGGCAGCTCTTGCAGACAATCTGTCAGACTTTATGGATCACTGGTGTCTTTTAGGCGAGCAATTTCTTATACCAAAAGATTTAGTAACCCTATACCATTTCTAAATGAAAAAATCAAACTTGGTTATATTGCGAGATAATGGTGAAGAACTGTCCGTGAAACCGTGTAAGAAGATAAAAGGCTGAAAGGGATGTCCAGGGCTTACCATTGGATATAGGGCTGGAAAAGACCATGAAAGGTTCCTCCGTCAATGGAGACCATTGATACCATTATGGGAAACGTATTCCAGTGCTTAATTATCTTTACTATTTGAGAGGGAGGTTTTTTTCTTTATTTAATCTACGTCTCCCTTGCTACAATTCATACCTACTTCAACGTTTTCGTGTTACATGAACATGGAGAAAGGTTTTCACTCTGTCACAACCATCTCAATATTTAAAGGCTGTTTCTGTGTGTCTCGGCTGCCTAGATAAGCATCACGCCGTTTCTTCACTTCTTCAGTGTGGACAGATGTGGGATGGCCGTGAGGTTTACTGACCGACTTAACTATGCATGTTGGCAAGGGAGAAATACTAGCGAGCTTGATCAGATGAAGTGGTAAGGAAAGAAACATCCGCAGATGGAACTAAACAGCACAGCTGGCATTTCAAAATTCTTCATCAAAATACTAATGGGAGAGGAGTGGTGTTCTGTAATTTAATGTAAAACTCAATGGGAAATTAATATTAAGTGAATGTCGAAATACACAATCAAACTGCAGAGTACCACATGCAATAGCTCTAACTTAGTATAGCATTTCAAATGTTACACTTAATCTCAAATACTTAGCCCAAGTAGTTTAGAATATTTTTACTCCTTGGACTTCCAAATTTACAATTATTTTGTCCGTATACACTGGGATACTGTGCTACCTCCTCTTATGGTTGTCAGCGAAACCAAGAACCCTTTCCCCTAGGCCTCTCATGTGACAAGTATTTTTTGTGTACTCGTGGCTGTTACAGATACATGCTGCAAATATCAGATGTGATGACCATAATCACATTAATGTTTCTGTAACTCGAAAGCTTAATCTCGAGGCTAAACAGTTGTGCCATTGGTATCTATGCATAATGAAATTTCTGAGATAATTTGAGGGGGGAAAAAAATGCCTGTGCCCACACCCCCATACCCTTCCCCTGTTTGTGCGCTCCCGTTGCACAATACGTTGACAAAAACACACCAGTTGAGACTTGCTCAGTCTAAAGACCTCACCCTTGTCACATTCATTGCACTAAGTGTGTGATAGGATGTTGGGTCTGTGGCGGGGGTTTTATTTAGTTTTTGTTTGGTTTTTGACTTATTTGCATAATAGAACGTTTTATAGTAGAGGTTTGACTGACTGCAGAGAGAGGTACGTATTCACGCTGCACAGGCAATGCCCAGTGTCTTGAATATCTGAAAGCTTCTCAGAGATCTCCTCTTTAAACCGCCAGTGTAGCTACGCACAAACTGATTTGGCAGTGTGTCTTGAAGTTTGGCTCCTAATTTATTGGACGGTGAAAGAGGCAGTAAGTTTCTTAGAACCTATCCAAATCTGTGCTCGTTTCTTGAGATTTCGACGCTAACAGGTTTGTGGAACAACCACAAATTATTGTCCTGTATCTCATGCAGGAAAGCACGGGTGGTTTTTTTCCCCTCTGTAGCTTTTCACCTGCTCTTGGGTTTTGTTTGAACTTAAACTGTTTTTGAATTTCAGTAAGTGTTATTTATTCAGGTAACATCTCTCTTCAATGCGTTGCAATGTAGAGCAACGCTTGTATTTGACCTCTAGGTGTTTGTTTCACCTACAGAGTTTTATTTTAGCCAAAGACGAGTATCACCTCAAACTTACTTCTGCAGTTGCAAAATAATGGTTGGGCAGCTGCTCATCCTATACTTCAGGTACCCAGAAGAAAATCACTTGCCACATAAATTATTCTGTTGTGGCTTTGGGTTTTATTTTAAAAAGCTGGAACTGTCCAGGTCCTGCCTTGCAGAGTGAAGATGGCCTCTCTTGTTGGGCTAGTCCTTGTCCCTTTTACCGTGTCGCAGCGCTGAGACATGTCAGGCTGAATGTGAAAATATCCATGAAGGTCTACAAAGCTGGAAAGTTCCAGTTGGCTTGAGACGACCTAGTTTTCCCTTGGTACTGAGCAAAGGTAGAAAATACAGTGTTAACGTTATTCCGTTTTGAATTTGGAGTATAGGCTTCTGATTTCAAGTCATTAGGTTGAGTAAATGCAAAGTATTTGCTTTGCTATGTGGTGGCAAAATCTGGGTAGAATTACCTTTTGCCGGGGTTTGGAGTCTTTAACGTCAGAGTGGATGGTACGTTGACTGAATGAAAAATTCCCCATGTACTCTTCCTGTCTGGTTTCTCTTACCCATAAGAAACTCATCAGGCTTAGAAGCAACTTTCTTCCAGCTCCTAACTGATCCAAGAGGCCTCTCAGGTTTGTGCATGTGGGTTTTTGGGGCGGGATGAGAATGTCTTTGTTATTTTTATAGGAGCCAGGTAACTGGGCATCAGGAGTTGCTCTGTCTTTTACAACTGACTTTCCTCTGCGATGACTTAAAGCAAAGCAAAAACGTCAAGCCTTATCTGTTAGCTGGTGTATGTTCCTGTACTGTTTCTTCTGTGAACAGTGCATATTCTGGGAGATAAATATTATCATTATCTTTAATAATTGGTATAAGAATTCATCCATTAATGACTAGTGTGGTTGGTTTTATTCTTTGCTGTCTTCTACTCTCAAAGATACCTCTTCCCAAACCAACAGCACACAAAAGAAAGTAGTCTGCTCGGTGCTACTGTCTATTGACGTTCAGAAGACTAACTGCCCTGAAGTTAATTCCTCCTGTTTAAGTAAACCGCTTCAGCTGGGGCTGTTAGCATTGAGGATATTGGCATTCCTATTTACTGAACAGTAGTCTTCTATGATGATTTTTTTAAAATGAATTTAGTATGTGTACTTTTCAATAAATTTAACAAATAATCCAGATAAATCTAGGAGGCTGCTAGTGAGTCGTATGCAGACTAAACAAAAAATATTTTAATCCTGGAGTAAACGATTATGAAGTGTCTGTGCCACCCTTTGCAAAGGGATCAATTCCCCAAATTAACGAGGAATTAAATTAACCTAAATTAAACTTCAGCATAAGTAATCCTGAAATGTATGGAGCTACACAACTGTTTCAGTAGCAGAATGTTTTGTAATACGGTCCTCATCTCAAAGCCACTATTGGCAAATGTCGGTGAATTTTTTCTACAGAAGTATAGAATGCTACTACATGGTACACTGGCTGTTGTCCGCTTCCAGAGACAGATCCTACAGTCTCTAATGTACCGCTATCACAAGGATTTTTGACAATTAATCTTGTAACAGTGAGCGTGCTGCTAGAAGGGAAGTTACTCGGCTGGAGCTGTACTTCTTACTGGATTTAGATAGAGAGGCTACATTTTACAAAATCATCTGCGACTTTATCAGGTCTCTTGCACAGCAACTGAGAGAACTGTTCAGCAATTTCTTACCTAAAATTTGCACCAAGTAGTTGCTTCAAAGGTGGCAAAATATAATTGCTGTCTGTCAGTGTGCTACAATGGCTCTGTGTGTGTCCAAGAAAGAACTAAAATAATACATTTTTTAATACTTCAGATATTTCGGTAGCTGTGAATAATAGTGTAAACCAGATAATGCATTAAAGCTTTGCAGCCTCTCTTCCTTTCGGTTAGAAGGCCAGTTGTGTCAGATGCCAGACATCCTCCTTTTCCAGAAAAAAAGTTTCTGTAACCCAGAGAAACCTCCCCTGAAGTCACTGCACTGGCACATGTGTGAGTTAAAAGAATATTCAAGCTTCGTAGTTTGAGATATAATTGTTTCAGCAATTAAAAAAACAAAACAAAAAAAAAAAAACAAAAAGAAGAGAACAAAACCAAAAAACCCCCAAGCCACGTACCATATTTAAAACAAGTACTAGAGGATGAGCACTTTGGCTGAGTTGTTTTTTTCCTTCTCTTTATAAACAGGAAAATCAATGGTCTTTGTTCTTTTATTGCAGAAAAAAAAAGTACTTTTTTTCCCACATGGGAGGGCTAATGGGATAACCTGGTCCACAGCACAATTTCAGCTGCGAGGGAGGTATCCCCGTTTGATCTTTACAAATGAAAGTCTTCACCTAGCCTTGCATGTCACTGCTGGTGTGGAAAGTTCCGGGTTCTGGCACTCCTGTGAAAAGCTTGGCTGCCGTGTTTCACTATGGGCCCAAATAAGGGTGTGATTTGAAAGTCCTGGTCTTTTAATGGGCCAACTGGCTAGTGGCATTGTAGCGCACTTCTGTAAATTTGGTTGCAAACGTTAACGGTTTCGATGACCACTGACAGGTGTCTGAGCCTTTCCGGGTTGCTTCTGAGTCACTGACACAGTGAAAGCCAAATAATACCTCTGTGGAAAGTTAAGTTGGGATATTTTTTTTGCTTGATTTCAGGCCAGCAAGATCCAAAAACCTTTACTCTGGTCTCTCCTGCATCCTTCTGAAAAAATAAGCATGTCAGATCCTCAGAAATGAGAGGAAACAGGATAACCTTACAACTAAATTGTGACACGGACATGTCTTCCGTCTCATTCCTCAGTATTTTGCCACTTTGTCTTACTTAGCTCACCTTTCACGTTAACAAGAGACGACAGACATACCAACATTTTTTTTTCTAAAATGCGTGACTATTTTATAGCAGCTCTGTCATTTATCTTGCCAAATATTTAGCGGTGCTAAGTATCTGAGGCTTTTCAGGAAGAAAGGTGACAAGATTCTTCATTCTTGCTGCCTAGAACTTAAACAAATACAAAGAAATTTAATGTATTAAAGAGGAAGAGGAAATAACTGACTGAGCATATGGTGCTGGGAGCTGAGAGCTAAATCATTGTTTCAGCTGTGAAGGAACACTGGCCACCGGTGTGGATTGTTAGAGCTGCTCAGATGCCAAGCATTCAAATTACTAAATGCAACTTTTAAAATAATCAGGCTAGTGAGCCCTTTTTTTTAATCTACAATTAATTAACCTAATTAAATAATATGCCTAAACCTGGAATGTTGTTTTCTTAGTATCTAAAGATTTTTGTGAAATTAGGGCAGATCAGAGAAGGGTGGTAAAGATAACTTGGATGCAAATCTTCCGTCTTCATTTCTTATTAATTCAGTTTTGTGGAACAGTGAGGTGGACTGAAAACTAGCTGAACTGCCAGGTTCAGAAGGTTGTGATCAGAGGCACAAAGTCCAGTTGGAGGCACCCCAAACCTTAGTGATGTTCCCCAGGGATCAATGTTGGGGCCAGTACTGTTTAACATCTTCATTAACGACCTGGATGATGGGACAGAGTGCACTGTCATCAAGTTCATGGATGTACTAACAGAATCACAGAATGGTAGGGGTTGGAAGGGACCTCTGGAGATCATCTAGCCCAACCACCATAACCACTCCTCACAGTCTGGTGTCACGAGATGGTTGTGCTGCCATTCACTGGGAGCCCAGCAGGCTGGAGAACTGGGCAGACAGGAACCTCGTGAAGTTCAACAAAGTGAAAAGCCAAGTCCTGCACCTGGGGAGGAAGCACCCCAGACATTAGCACACGCTGGGGGCTGGCTAGCTGGAAAGCAGCTTTGTGGAGAAGCACCTGGGCGTCCCGGTGAGCAACAAGCTGACCATGAGCCAGCAACTTGCCCTTGCGGTAAAGGCGGCCGGCAGCAACCTGGGCTGCATTAGGAGGCTGTGTACACCAGTACACCAGTTCTGGGCTCCTCGGTACGAGAGCCGCTAAGATGCTTAAGGGACTGGAGCACCTCTCCTAAGAGGAGAGGCTGAGCGAGCTGGTATTTTTTTAGTTTGGTGAAGAGAAGGATTGAGGTGACCTTATCTATATAAATGTCTGATAGGGGGATATAAAGAAGACAGAGCCAGATTCTTTTCGGTGGTGCCCAGTGATAGGACCAAAGGCAATGGGCATGAACTGAAACACAGGAAATTCCATCTAAATGTAAGAAATTTTTTTTTTNATGCAAATCTTCCGTCTTCATTTCTTATTAATTCAGTTTTGTGGAACAGTGAGGTGGACTGAAAACTAGCTGAACTGCCAGGTTCAGAAGGTTGTGATCAGAGGCACAAAGTCCAGTTGGAGGCACCCCAAACCTTAGTGATGTTCCCCAGGGATCAATGTTGGGGCCAGTACTGTTTAACATCTTCATTAACGACCTGGATGATGGGACAGAGTGCACTGTCATCAAGTTCATGGATGTACTAACAGAATCACAGAATGGTAGGGGTTGGAAGGGACCTCTGGAGATCATCTAGCCCAACCACCATAACCACTCCTCACAGTCTGGTGTCACGAGATGGTTGTGCTGCCATTCACTGGGAGCCCAGCAGGCTGGAGAACTGGGCAGACAGGAACCTCGTGAAGTTCAACAAAGTGAAAAGCCAAGTCCTGCACCTGGGGAGGAAGCACCCCAGACATTAGCACACGCTGGGGGCTGGCTAGCTGGAAAGCAGCTTTGTGGAGAAGCACCTGGGCGTCCCGGTGAGCAACAAGCTGACCATGAGCCAGCAACTTGCCCTTGCGGTAAAGGCGGCCGGCAGCAACCTGGGCTGCATTAGGAGGCTGTGTACACCAGTACACCAGTTCTGGGCTCCTCGGTACGAGAGCCGCTAAGATGCTTAAGGGACTGGAGCACCTCTCCTAAGAGGAGAGGCTGAGCGAGCTGGTATTTTTTTAGTTTGGTGAAGAGAAGGATTGAGGTGACCTTATCTATATAAATGTCTGATAGGGGGATATAAAGAAGACAGAGCCAGATTCTTTTCGGTGGTGCCCAGTGATAGGACCAAAGGCAATGGGCATGAACTGAAACACAGGAAATTCCATCTAAATGTAAGAAATTTTTTTTTTAAATTGAAAGGGTGGTCAAACACTGCCACAGGTTGCCCGGAGAGGTTGTGGAGTCTCCATCCATAGAGATATTCAAAATGCAGCTGGGCACACTTCTGGACAGCCTGCCCTAGCTGACCGTGCTTGAGCAAGAGCATTGGGCTGACCAATCTTGTAAGATCCCTTCCAGCCTCAACTATTTTGTGATTCACTGTGTTGATTTACCTTCAACCTTATGAAGTTTCATTGTCTGAGTCTGTCTGCTTTCCTGCTCTGTCCTGCTGTGGAGACTGCTTGGTACAAACACTANACTGTTTAACATCTTCATTAACGACCTGGATGATGGGACAGAGTGCACTGTCATCAAGTTCATGGATGTACTAACAGAATCACAGAATGGTAGGGGTTGGAAGGGACCTCTGGAGATCATCTAGCCCAACCACCATAACCACTCCTCACAGTCTGGTGTCACGAGATGGTTGTGCTGCCATTCACTGGGAGCCCAGCAGGCTGGAGAACTGGGCAGACAGGAACCTCGTGAAGTTCAACAAAGTGAAAAGCCAAGTCCTGCACCTGGGGAGGAAGCACCCCAGACATTAGCACACGCTGGGGGCTGGCTAGCTGGAAAGCAGCTTTGTGGAGAAGCACCTGGGCGTCCCGGTGAGCAACAAGCTGACCATGAGCCAGCAACTTGCCCTTGCGGTAAAGGCGGCCGGCAGCAACCTGGGCTGCATTAGGAGGCTGTGTACACCAGTACACCAGTTCTGGGCTCCTCGGTACGAGAGCCGCTAAGATGCTTAAGGGACTGGAGCACCTCTCCTAAGAGGAGAGGCTGAGCGAGCTGGTATTTTTTTAGTTTGGTGAAGAGAAGGATTGAGGTGACCTTATCTATATAAATGTCTGATAGGGGGATATAAAGAAGACAGAGCCAGATTCTTTTCGGTGGTGCCCAGTGATAGGACCAAAGGCAATGGGCATGAACTGAAACACAGGAAATTCCATCTAAATGTAAGAAATTTTTTTTTTAAATGAAAGGGTGGTCAAACACTGCCACAGGTTGCCCGGAGAGGTTGTGGAGTCTCCATCCATAGAGATATTCAAAATGCAGCTGGGCACACTTCTGGACAGCCTGCCCTAGCTGACCGTGCTTGAGCAAGAGCATTGGGCTGACCAATCTTGTAAGATCCCTTCCAGCCTCAACTATTTTGTGATTCACTGTGTTGATTTACCTTCAACCTTATGAAGTTTCATTGTCTGAGTCTGTCTGCTTTCCTGCTCTGTCCTGCTGTGGAGACTGCTTGGTACAAACACTAAAGCTAGGCGATGAATCGGCTGCTTATCGTTCACAAAAGCCATGCGTTATTCCATGTGTTGCCCCATTTACTTTGGCTATTGGCTCACAGCCTTTAAGAAGATCAGGACCATTGATCGCATGGACGCCTCTCCTCAGCCCTGAAGCTGTCATACTGGAATGTCTCCTAGGTCACTTTCCAAACACCATTTGTGTTCCTAGAACACTAACAACCAGCACTCTTTTTCCTCCTGGCTGTTT
The DNA here is from genome assembly GCA_013398225.1 of Steatornis caripensis. Lineage (NCBI taxonomy): Eukaryota > Metazoa > Chordata > Aves > Caprimulgiformes > Steatornithidae > Steatornis > Steatornis caripensis. Next base: position 46,093 of record VZSC01019443.1, read on the forward strand.
GGTAACTGGTGTCTTTCTTGGAACAACTGGGAAGAATTGTGTAGTTCCTGCACACTCCCTTACAGAAATTCTTTTGTAAGGTCATCACCATTCGTCAGCCAAGGGCACATTTCCATCAACATCATGATTATCGAGCTATCCCACCCTTTCTGGTAAATATTTACAGTTTGTAATCCCACTAGCAAGGGAATTTTTTTAAGTGGTTTGGGGTTTTTTTTAAAGGTACTGCTGAGGAGCTCCACATTCCTGTGCTTATTCTTTGCTTTGCATCTCTTAAATTTTGCCGCAATCCCCGAGGAAGGGAAACAACTCCAGAACATCGTATTGAGGGGAAAAAACCCAAACCCTCAACTGTTTTAGATATGTTGGATAAGCAGGCATATTTTTTTGGCATTGCTTCAACCTCACTTGGCAAACAATCTAAGACTCATCAGTCTCTTGCTAGCAACCTCCATGTTTATTTTGGGTTAGATCATGCATATTCATTAGCAGAATGTACTTAACCCTGAACTGCCCTGCAGACTGTGACATCAATGCCACTGCCGTTGAGATCAACAGCTACAGCAGTAATTATGCCCCAAACTCATAGCTTCAGAGCTGTTGTGTGAGATTTCGTCCCTTGAATTTGAAGACTTGTCATTTGGCAGCCTAGAACATTTTATGGGTGATTATGGGTGTAGAAAGGGTGTGCAATTCATTGAAGACTAATAAATACAAAAAAAGTCCTTCTGATTCGGGATGCATGAACTGGAAAGGTATTCAGAAGAATACTTGCTTCCTGTCTTACAGCCTTTAGGAGATGGTTGTTTGAGCTTTTAGTCTCCTGCTCAATCGAGCATCTCCTTCAAGAGTCCTTTTTGATAGCCATCACTTTTCCCATGTCTTAAGCTTTACCGAACAAGAGCTTGAAGAAAGTATTCCTCCTTGGTATAATGTCTCTCACTGTGATGACACTGGATTACCTGATGTTGTGGGTTGCCTTTCCGCTTCCTACCTGTAGACAGCGGACTGCTGGCTCGTGACTGCCAGGGGAGACTTGCCCTGGCACTTGCTGATACCGGCTTCCAAACTGCTGCATGAAGCTCAGTGATAAGTTCACTCCAGTTCCTGAGATCTCTATACTTCTCTGGGGCTGTGGACACACGGAGGCCTCACCTGCAGGTGGCTTTACTTTGCTTCGTTATCAAGGGTGAAGAGAGAGCACTGTCATTTACTGGGCTTGCTTTGAACACTAGATGCCTTTTAAAGTGGAAAACCCACAAGTTTATTCTAGCAAACTAAAGGATTATATCCTATGTTGAGTTCTCTTTTACAAAACTGAGAATGAAGTTGCAGTGAGGGATTATCCTAGACTTCACCTAAACAGTTCTCCTTTAGCTGTTCCTCTGTCTGCCAGCTTGAGGACCTGGGCATCCCTACAGGCTGCTAGCCCTTGGGAACACTCTGAGTCTGTGTTTTCTCTTGGTTCGGAAGGAAATTGCCTATGCTGTATCTCCTCTCTCGAGCTAGTTGGTATCTCCACTCAAAGGAAAGGGAGTTTTAGCAACAAGGGTCTCTGCTACACCGAGGTGACGTCAGACCTTTCTTGCATCCACTGTGTCACTGAAGTGCGAATGCAACATCCAAGACAGCTCTCTCCAAGACCTTTGCTGGACTTCGATTTCTGCCACGTGCCTTTGGTATTTTTTTTTCTAGCTTTAATAGCCTTCTTACTATTTACAGTAAGTGTTTAAGTGTCTTATGCAACAAGTTACATGTTGTTATCATGAAACATAGTCACAGAACAGATTTTTAGTAAAAGCATGATTTCTGTCTCGCTGTTGGGTCCCATGAAGAATGGCCTTTTTGTATGCCAAGTCTAGTCTGAATTACTAGTTAGAATCCTTTTTTGAACTTCTTCCTTCCCTTCATTCCATGTTCCACCAAGTTTTGCAGTCCTGAGGTCCAGCTTAAGCCTTTGTTTTCTGTTTCATTTAGGATTTTACTTGAATTTCATCTAGACCAGAAGGTGAACATATCTGCATGTGCTTTTTTATCAATACCTTTACTTTTAGGGCTGAGACATCACTTTCATGTTGGATGTCATGAGAGTCTATTGTCACTTTCTAGAGGACTATAACCAAGGTTTATCATAATAGCAGCCCTCAAAATCAAGGTAGTTAGTAGCAGTAGCAACCTTGCTAATAATTACCTCCACTGTTTATTTTGATAGCCAAATGATTGAAGGCTTTGCCTAGGAACATGCAAACTGGGTAACAGGCTGTGCGTCACGTTCAAGAGGCTGTCGAGGCAGAGCTGGCATGAGGGGAAGGAGAGCGCTCGCCCATACTTGAGCCACATCAGCAGCCTCCTGAAAAGGTGCCTCTGCTTCTGCTGCACTTGCTCAGCACTGTGCCGCTCCAGAAGCTCTTGGGCTTTGCAGAGCAAGCCTGTCGTCGCCACCTATCTTAAAGGTCTCATGACCTGCCTCCTGTGAAGTAAAGCATGTAGAAAGATAGTGTTTGGAGTCATTTCTGGAGTAAATGTACATACACACAGAAGCTGCAAGGGGAAGGTTGCTTTCAGATTACACTGTGCGTGTCTATATTTATCTTCTTTTCTGCTCCTCGTCTTCAGAGTTCCAAGAGTTTTTTAACAGTTTTTTTGGCGGAGTGGAACTGAAAGGTCTGCGATACGTTCCGTCCAATAAAATCTTTCATTGAGTATGGGGAGAAGTGCCTGTGCGCATGCACGCTTCAGCGGTACAGGGAGAGCAGAGTTAGTGAGTGCTTGACCGCAGCATGTGATGAGTGTGAGTAGGTAACAGTTGTCTCTGTTTATTCTGATGCAGGAACTAACTGATGACAATTCATTTGCAAAAAGAAAGGGGAAATCTTTTTAACAACACCTAGTAAAATATATTGAATTTGTTGGAAAGGCCAAAAAGATAAATGCGTTTTTGTGCAACACTTTGTGGCCTCTGAGTCAGATGATGAGAAATCATTGTATGAAATGGTAATTCTAAGGAATAGTATTCACAGTGGCTAATGCACTGAGATTTTTATCTCATCCTCTGCTGTCCTGTTAAATTTGATTACAACTCAAATTATTCAGGAAGAGAAAATACTGAGGTTGTCCTTCAAACTGAAGACATGGAAGACAGCTCTTTACAGTGCTTTAACAGTTAGAAATGTAAATGTAATAACCTGGAGACAACAAATAATTGCTTAAGAGAGACCCTTGAAAGCAGCGGACCTATCAGTAAGTTGTTTCATGACACACGGCTGTCCGCAGCTGCAACAGAAGTAGGTAGGTCTCTGAACAGGGTTTTGACACCAGCCCTGTCTTCCACACGAAAGTGCAAACTACACCTAAAAAATCGGGAGGAGGAAAGGAGCTTTGGATTTTCTTTTCTTGGCAGTTTCTCGATAGTATATTTGCATTATTTTTTCCATCACTCTCTTCTTCACCCTTTGCTTGAAGTAGATGTTTTTTTGTTAGCAGAGATTTTTTAGTTTAGCCAATATTAGGATTTACTATATTTTGCCGTCTGTTTTTCATTCTTGATTCAGGGCTTACAGTCTGTTCTTCTGCAATGTGGTAATGAGATCTAGGATAATAATGTCAAGCTGTATCTAAACAATTGGATTAAAGGAAGCCCTTGGAACAGGACAAAGGTTGGTGTAACTTACTGGATCACGTGGCCAATTGCTAGCCAGTTCCCTAGGGACAAAGTTTTTACTCCTGGCAGAGCTTAGCAGTGAGTTTTCAGCTTCTTTCATGATCAGCATTTTGTATCCAATGTTTTAAAATGTTGGGGAAATGCAGCATAAGGGAGATTGAAGGTGTTATCTTTAATTGGACTAACTTAAAAAATTAATATTGAAAAGCTTTCTCCTAGTTTTGCTGTTATTGACCTGATGTTGAGAATAGCTTGTGCCATTCTGAAGGAGAGGGAGAGGGGGATATATCTTGCTTTTGGGTTTTTGTGCTTTGTTTTTTGAATTTTTGGGGGGACAGAAAAGGTTGAATTTGTAGACAAAACTGAGGAAGAAGTCATGGAAAAAAGGGGGAAATGTTCTGTAATTTCCCATAGCCACTACTACTTAAAAAAAAAAAACCCACAACAAAAAAACCTCTGAGCATGAGAAGGAAATATTTTCTGAGCTGTTTCTACCTGTTGGTCTGCTGGTGCCGATTTGTTCATAGATCCAGCTGTGAAAGGATCCGTAGCCAGCTTGCAGATGTTGGTAACACAGTCATCAATTCCCTTAGCCTTGACCCTGGTTTTGAAATATATTCTCTGCCACTATTGCTGCGGAAGCTGAACTGATTGCCACAAGCATAACATTTGGTTTAGGGAACAAGACTGGGATAATAATAAGTGAGAACGGATATCTATTCGTCAAGTTTAACACCAAGAAAGTCTGAAAGGTGGATGGACCTTTATTTTTTTTTTCCCTTGGTGATGTTCTTTTTCTAATCGTTGCTAATTATACTTAGAAAGTATAGACTACCCTATTGGATGGTACTGAATGGTATTGCAATTACTTGCTTTGACGTCAAGGTATTACTTTATCATTCTTGCCTTTCTGTCTCCCTTTCTCCTTGGGAAATTAATGTTAGACAAGAGTGAGGTAGATTCTTTTCTAGCTTATTCATTAGCAGCAGCGGCAGCAATGTTGTTAATTATGTTTTGATTGTAGAGCCTGTATTATGAGTGGCCAGAGAACACAGAATTAGTTTCAGATTTTCATAGCTAGAAGGTGGGAAAATCCTCCTTTGGTTTGCAGACTAAGCAGATTTACTCTGGAGATCATTGAGGCATAATAAACTGCAACTTTGATGCGTTTTCATTATAGCATTGCTTTCAATGCACAAATTTTACTGTGGGAAATAATATAGCCCACTTCTTGGAGGATCCTATTCTCTTTATTTATATTCATCATCTTCTCAGCTTCAGCTGGTATATTTCTATTTTTTCTTCTTTTTTTTTTCCTTTTTGATTTTAATCAAAATTTTTTTAATCTTAGAAAAACTTAGTCAACATGTATTCCTCAGGAACCCTTAACTAGCTTTTTGGGTCTTCACGTGCTTTGGCATTACCCGTTGAAGCCTACCAGCCATCACTAGGCAGTACTCAGCAGGAAGTAGAATGGTAGCTGGTCACTGTCCATCTTAAGTGACTTCAGCCTTTTTTTTTTCTTTTAAGTTTTGTAGTTAATTTAAATTGGCAAAAGTTTTTTGTTGTGTTTTTAATTGGCTAACAAATGCTGTAGGTCTGTCTGTGACTGAAAATATCCAATCCATCTGTTAATAAGAAAGCCACCACAAGCTCATGAGTATGAGGGAGTGTGGTACTTCAGTCAAATAAGTTTGTCTTAAAAATTCTCTTCTCTCACCTGCTCTTACCATCCCGACATACTGAGGTGAGGTACCAGTATTTCTCAGAAAACTGAAATGAAGACACCCAATTCATCTGACACTTCATTATCTGACCTGCTGAATCTTACGACAGAGTCTTCTTCATAGTCTGCGCTGCATTTCTTTTATGTTCTTTTGTTCCTTTCCAAGTGCATGTGGGATTTTTGTTGGTCAGTTGGGTATGTTCAGCATTGGAAGAGTGTTTCTAATAACCAAATTTTACTCCTGATGTCTATATTAAACTCCCTCAGGTCTTCCTCAGGATTTCTTCTGAAGAAGTCAGTTTACACATGTTCCTTTGGGCTTTTTGCATCAACACTTGATAAGTACTCTGTGTTGATAAAACATGATAGCGCATTCTTGAAGAATCCCTGAAAGCACACTGCACACATTTCACTGGATGGAAACAGGCAAACCACGTTTAAGATGATCTTAAACAGGGCAGACCCTTCTCAGCCCTGACTTCCTTAGAATTTAGAGAAAAGTTAAATGTCTGATGAGGAGTTTGAGGTGGAGCGTGATAAAATAACTTTTATACTAAGTTTAAGGTAAAGGGTTGGGTTTCATTTTGTCCTTGATAATTCAAGTGAATTTCTTGGCTCTTCTTGCTCTTCCGAATCTCTATCAGTAGGATCTTTTGAGTAATTGCTCAGAATAATAAAATGGATGTAGAACATTAGCACTAATCTCCTTTGCGGGGATATTTGCAAAGGGGGAGTGAAAGGGGAGAAAACCTGCATTCGGATCTGCAGCTCTGTGTCTGAGCCATTTGGATTCTGACCAGAGGAAAAGCAGCTGTGTATCAGCTTTGAACACGACTGATTCTTGAATTCGCTGTACTGAGTGCATGTGGGGAAGCTGCACGTAACTGGAAATATCACACTATTAAAAACCCTGGTAAATTTCAAGGAACTAAGCAACTAGTGAAATAGAAATAGCTGCAAGAAATATTTAAAAAGAAAACAAACACGAGTAGAAAAACAGGCGATGATTTAAATATATCATAAGCGCATCACAACTAATTCATCTGATAAAGGAAAATACCAGGCACAAGAAGTGATTGATGTGGCTCAAAGATTTGATGGTACAAAGGTGCCTCTACTTGAAATGATGAAAGGAAATAGGGCAAAAATCGGAATATTCAGCATTATTTACAATGTTACGAGAGGGACAGTAATAAAAAAGGCTGAGTAAATTCTGCAGACAGCTAAAAAGAAATAAGAAACGGCTTACAGTGTATATTGAGGGGGGGGGAAGAGTAAAGAAATCATTACTAAAAGGACAGTCAACCAGTACTCTAAAATGGATGAGCTACTGAACTGATTTCATAAATGGGCCCTTACAAAGGGGGGAAAAAACACAGCAGCAGACAGCCTATTCATAAGTAATGAAGACATTTCAAAATGTGAGATGGTAATAGAATACTTGGAAAAGATCACTATAAATAGAAAACCGGTTCTATGTATAATTTGTGTCCTTTATGTTAAAGAAATTAATTACAGTTTTTGCAAAACATTGAGAATTAATTTGGAGGATAACAAACTGCTGAGATAGCAAGGGATTGCAGAATCCATACAAGGCACTACTCTGCTTCCTTTTCCTCCCTGCAGAAAAGGGATTCGAGTTGCTATTACTCGGTAGGTGTTAACTGTTGTCAGAGAGAATTGTTTTGTCTCATTATCTGTGAGGCATATTCACTAAAAAGAACCCCAAACTCAAACCTCCAGATCTTCCAAGACATTTTTAGTGTTTGAGAAGTGAGGAGATGGGTACAGACAGGCTTTTGCACTGTGGCTGAGTCTCTTTTCTGCCAGCACCGGAGGCAGGACCGCTGCAATGACTGATGGACGTCCACCGTCTAGCCAGGAACTGTCCTGTGGCACCCAGCTTCCCTCGATCAGCATGAGGTGTGCCAGTGACAACGGCAGGGCACTCCGCTGGCACAAAAGCCAGCTCAGAGGGAGACAGAGGGACAGGTGCATGGTACCAAGCCCCTGTGTGCCTCAAAGGCACTGCCAAAGGCGCTGCCACCTGGAGAACATCCCGCAAGGAATCTCATTCCACAAATCAGCTGGGAACACTGCAAAATGATGGGCCCCTCAAAGCAGGGAGCTGATACACCTGGACACGTGTCAGTCATCTGTGCAGCTCTGCTGAACCACCTTCTCTTCCGAGATGGAACTGCCTGGACATTTGATCTTTTTAGTAAATGTTGATGACTCTAGGTACTTAAAGAAGTAAATAGCTTCCTGTTCAAGGTGTGTGGCTCCTGTAAGTCTGGATCAACCCAGCTGGATTTACTCTGTTAGAGCGTCTTCAACAGAATTAAAGTACACAATAATGTAACCCCCCCTGAAACTATCAGGTTACTCGCATTGCATTAAAGAACATGACTTTTGCACTTACAGAAAGAATTTTTTTAACACCTAATATATAGTAGGGGTCACACCAAAAATAAGTAAGAAGTTCGTACCAATAGCTTCTAATCAAGGATTAAGTTGTTTGACATGCACAGAACAGAGGAGAGAGAAATCGTGATGGTGTCACAGAATTCTGTTAAATTGTATGTAGATTTCTCAGTGATTTTTTGTAGTAATTTTTGCGTGCAAGACTGCAAAAGTAAATTCAGATGGAGCTGAATGATGTGAAGAATGAAAATGTGTAAGGTTGACACTACGAACCTAAGGTTTTCCCCATGCTACTATGTAGACCGCACAGACAAAAAAATAAATTGTGGAATTAGTGCAAAGTACTGGCAGTTAGAAGAATGATGGAACAGTTGCTGTGAGATTAGTAAATACGGATCCTGGACAACACTATTTCTAAAATAATTTTTCTGAGTACAGCTGCATTTAAAGGCTGGAGGTAATGATTTATGAAGAAATATTAAAAGAATTAGGTATCTTTAACTTGGCAAAATAAATGAAGAGCGTTGTAGTTGTCCACAAGCATATGAGGAACATAAACAGAAAACAGAAGAATTGCTTTGGACAGGGCCTAAGGAATGCAAATGAAATGTATTGTGATCTTAATACAAGAAGGAAAATGTATCTCAGGTATTGGGTACTATCCTCCATTAGCAAGATTTATGAGACCCATCATGATAGGAGTATGAAGGAAATAACGGAAAGTTCCATCTGAATCCTGTAGCAATGAGTCTCCATAAATAATATTACGGTCATATGCTCCTTCACCCAGTGAGTGCCCCTAGAACCAATCTGCAGAGAAACTGAGGGCAGACTGCGGACAGAAGATCTTGACCTCGCTCTACTTCCCAGCTCCCAGGTTCCTGCACGGAGGGCTCCCAGACTCTTAGGCTCACTTCAGAGGCTCAAGAGTTTTGAGTCTGGTTGCCTGGCACTGCTTCAGCAAACTCTGGCTCTGGTTGTCTGGTGATAAGCCTAAGTGGTAGACTTGGAAGTGGTCCCATTCTCTTTCACCTTCAGCAACTTGCTTTCGGGAGTCCGTTGCTGCTAGAGCTGAAGCAGACTGAGGGCTTGGCATCTAGCACCGAGTGTTTCTTTGGCACTGCTCCATATCTCATATCATGCTCAGCACAAAAGAACTTCTGAGTATTTATTGAGCCTCTCTCCACAATTGGCTTCATCAGAGGCTCCTGGGTCAGTACTATTGTCGTAACAACAGGTTTTATTTAGATGCCTACCTGAGAACATGGCTGCACTGTTCAGCTCCTGGAAACCTTCTGTATGGCAGTGGTTTGTCAGGTTTTGCCCCATTTTGGCTCTTTACGAAGCAATATTGTCTGTCCACTTTATCACATTGCCAAGGCTGTATGCTCAGCCTTGAGTAATTTGCCGCTTTCCCTTCAGGGAATCTGAGACAACTGTGCACAACTTCTTCAAAGAATTCAGAAGAATGATTGTCCTTGAAAGGGCCCTGGTGGACCTAGATCAGTGGTCTCCAAGGTGGGGTGTGCAAGACAATTCATTAGGGTACAGGAAGAAAATATTTTTTGTACCATTAATAAATACATTTTCAAAACTTACAATAGTGTTTATTTCATCCTTATCTTTCTTTTTGAATTTCTTTTTTTGGTATATGTTTTATAAAGTATATAACACAGTAGTACATGTATATGATTTATAAATAAATATAGATATGTTGGGGTGCACACTCCACAATTTTTTACTGACAGGCTGCATGATCACAAAAAGTTGGAGACCGCTGATCTAGGTGTTCAGAGAAAGATGAGGATGGCGGCCATGGCACAAAACTTCTTCCTCAAAGAGAATCCTAAAGTCTGATATTAACCTCTTAAGAGGGAATACGATGTAAAGATAGAAAGTAATGAAAAAGGCCTAGGTAATGCTGCTGGGAAGTTCTGTACTCCCTGTGTCATCATTTAAGTGCATGAACTCTTCCTCATGTACACCAGGGTGTATTTTAGCCTTATCTAAACCTGCACCTGCTGTGTAGTTAAATAATGTAGTAGATCCTGCCTTGTCTTCCTGGATTCTCGTGTCTCATTGCTGGTTCCTAGCAATGGGCATGCTGCTATGCTTGCTGGCAGCCTCGTCTCCTATATTTATCTGGTTTCACATAGGGTATCTAGGCCTAGTTTGAATGGTCAGGCAACCACGCGTCCCGGAACATCCATCCCCAGCAAAGGGGATAAAATGCAGCAGGTTCCATCCAAGGGCTGGCGTTGTGTCTTCAGCTGTAGCTGGTAACCACAGCCACAGGCTGTTTGATCATTGCGAACATTAATTTGCCAGTACGTAAAAGCATGGCTTCGCACTCGTGGCCCTGGTCTTGTTTGTAGTGACACTGTGTAGTGTAGTAGACTTGTTTGTAGTGACACTGCCGTGGCTCTGGTCAGCATGAGGCCTTCTCAGCAGATGCCATGTACTAAATAAGGAAAAGCGGTATCAGTTTTTAAGCTATCAATCAGGTCTCTGACTCGCATCGGCGAGCTGGTATTTCTCTGGGGCTAATAACATAGCCAGATCTAGGCAGTTTTCCTTGCACGGTGCAAACGGCACGTACCTGTTGCCAAAGCTATGTGCTGCCAGATTTCAAGCCTTCATTCCAAATTAAGATGTTAGAGCTTTCCTTACCTATGACAAGTCATTAAATATCACTCAATTACCCTTGTATTGAGCCCTTTTTTTAAACTCAAGCTTACTTTACTGAAAGGCATCCTGTCTTGATTTGAAGATATTAAAAGATGAAGAATCCTCCTTCCTTTGATAGGGTAGGGTTTTTTAATGTCTAATCATTCTCACTATAAAACTGTGCCTTATTTCTAATTTAAACTGGTCTGGCTTCAGCTTCCAGCAATTGGTTCTTGTTATGCCTTTCTCAGCTAGATTAAAGAGCCCTTTAGGACCTGGTATTTTCTCCCTTTGAAGGTACTTATGCATTGTAATCAAGCCATCTCTTGATCTTTTTAATAAACTAAACAGATTGAGCTTCTTAAGTCTCTCGTTCCGAGGCAGTTATTCCAGTTCTCAAATAATTTTTATGACTCTGCACTGTCTCCAATTTTCCCGTGTCCTTTTAAAAATGCGGACACCAGAAACAAAGGCACTCAGGGAATGTACAGTCAGCTGTTTGTCCATCTTCCCTAAATCCTTTCGATTCTCTCATTTCCATGGTATGGTTTCCTCAGTCTGTAGAAGACATTTTTTTATGCCTAGCTCCTAGAAACTGTGACCGCTAACATCACTTGTTCCAGGTGAGCCAGAAGTGCTCCAAGACAGGTAATCTAGCACCAAAAAAACGTAATCTTCATCAGAATTTTTGTTCCATCGTAGCTTTAATTGTAACTTGAATTTATTTCATCGGAGAAAGATACGGGATAAAGTTTATTTTCTGAATGTCCCGTTAAAAGCGCCTTTCTTACTTGACCGCAAGCTGTCGAATTCTGTCACTCAGTCTGGAACTTCAGTCCTTTGGAAAGGCCGTGACAGAGACGTGGTGGTTTTACTGGCTCTTTGAAACAACGCTAGCCAAGGAAATAGCGTGAGGTGTCACTGAGAGAGGAAAACAGCTTAAAGAAGCCAGAAGTGTAACTCGGCAACCTTGTACGTCCATTGCTTTCGGCCTGGAAGGCTGCCTCCTCTTTCTGAGAGACCTGGCAGTGCTAGCACTGCATGCTTCTCGAAGGGCGCTCTGCAGCCTTCGTCCACAGCACCTATGCAGTATATCCACTGAAACCTCCTTCTGAGGGCCTGTCAGCTTCTTGCATGGGTACAAGAACATTTGTTTTCACTCGCATCTTTTTTAAATACAGCCGATATATAATTGCTCCACCTTTTCTAATGTTTACCACTGCCTCTTTCTTCCCTATCCTTTAGTTTAAGCAAAAATACCATGCTTGGTTTGGGAAATTCTGCGCGACAGAGAGAGCCCTTAAAAGCGCCTGTGAGAAGTACCATGTGTGCTGTCCTGTTGCTTGTACTCTTTGCTAGGCTGATGCTTCTGGCCACTCTGAGACCCCAGATCCTGGACTGGACGGACCTTTGCTCTCATCTCTCTAACTTTTCTTACGCCCTTTCTTTGCCCTCTCGTAGTAACTATTTTAAATCATTAGCTTTTTGGAACTGGGATCTTTGTGTATTTTGCATTCTAAAATGAGAAGAACTTTGAGTTGTTCGGGGCCTTCACAAATTGCTATATTTTTTTTTTTACTGACCCTATTCAATTTTGTAGAGGAAACGGAGGCTTCTGCAGCCCTCCGTAAGTGATCTAAGTGACCAAAATGGTATTTTAGTTGAGGCGATGGCCGTAAGAAATAATATAGGTGGATGGTGGCCAAACGGGAGGACACAGTTCAGGAACTGCTTACTCTTCTTTAACAAACCCAGAAAGCTACATTGTTTTGTACACAGAATGATGCTATCTCTGAGGATTTTCTGAAACCATCCAGTACTGCTTGTAGGACTCAACCATTGCTTTTTGTTTTTTTACTGCAGTGTATTTGCGTTTATTAAGGGGATGCTGGATGACACCCTGCTCCACCAGAAAAAAAAAAAAAAAAAGGAAATCTTTACAGGTGTTGCCATGGTTAACCATACGCTTTCTGTTGAAAACCACTTGCCCCCTTTTGGTCTCCTTTCTTATCCTGTTCTTGTGATTAATCATAGCTCTCTTCTGCTGAGTATTAGCAAACTGGAGGCCTGATTTGGGGTACGTTGTGTTGACAGTATTAGCCATTTTTTCCGTTGTATCAACCAACTCTCTGCCTCTGAGGTATTTATCCTTGCAATTATCCGCAAGGTCGGCAACAGATATTCCCCTCATTTTAAGACAGGGGGAGGAGAAGCTGAGGTATGGGAAGCTTCAGCAGGTCAGGGCTTGAACTCAGATCTTCTAAATCTGGGGTAATTGTGCCTCCTCTCTGTTCCACCTTTAAAAAATACAGCACGTATGTTAGTTCTAAGAATCACTTTCATCTTCCCTGTGCTGCCTTCAGACATTTTCAGTCATCCCAGCTAAACGGCGGTTGCCCACTAACAGTTGCACAAAGGCCGCTCGTTGCTCAGGCTCACAGTTATAAAACAGCGAGGAGAAACGGGAACAGTTACAAGTTTAATATTAAAAGAAGCCCTTTCCTTTCTGGAGTCGACATGGTTTTTTAACACTCCCCGAAGAAGCAGAATCCCTTGTGCGCAGCGCATCGCGCGCGTTCGCCTTCGTTTTACCCCCAGCCCCTCCGAGCGGGCGCCCGCGTGCCGTGCAGGCCCTGGGCTTTGGCCGGCTGGCACGCTTCCCGATCTTTCCTTCGTTTACCCAAATGGTTCGCTGGTTTTCAATTAGACTGCACGAGGGAAAGACAAAACGGGACGAGCTCCGGGGACGGCTGCCCGGGGACGGCTGCCCGGACGGCGCGGGCCGCAGCCAGCCCCGCGGTGCCCGGCTCCCGCCGCCCTTGGCGTTACTCGGTGCCGCTCCCACACGGAAGCCTTCGCTCCGTCCCCGACCCCGACCGCCGCGCTGCCGCCTCCTCGCTCTGGAGGCCTGGGTCGGGACGGGACGGGGCGGCTGGGGCCGCCGCTCCCTCCCCGCGCTGCTCCTCGCCCGACCGGAGCGCAGCGCTGCG
>VZSC01019443.1:59968-91279 GCA_013398225.1 Steatornis caripensis
AGGGGGCGGGAAGGAGCGGGAGCCCGTCTGCTCCGTCGGTGCCGCAGGGCTGCGGACGGGCTTGTGGGCCCCTCGGTCTGCGGCGGAGCCCGCGGGGGCCTCCCGGTGCGGTGGGGCACGCCCGGCGACGGGCACCCGCCAGGAACACGCGTGTCCGGCCCTCGCCGCGCTTTGTCGTCTGCTGCGTGCGCAGGAGCCACGTGTGCGGGGGCAGCAGCCACGCACCACGCCGCGCTTTGTGTGCGATGATGCACGGCGCAGGCGCCGGACAAGCATCTAGGAAAGCCTCTGTCGTCGATTTCCCTGCGGTGGGTGAGGCCGGCCCGTTGAGGCACACGTGCCGTAGCCGTGCGGCGCGCCTTGCAGGGGCGGCCTGCTGCGGTCAGGGAGGCCGGGGGGTGCCCTTCACCTGGGCGGGGGGGCTGTGGCACAGTGCTGGGTCGCCAGCGACCAGTGCGTGTCGGTCGGGCATTTCCAAGGGCTGGCCATCGGCTCCCCAAAGACGCTGTTGAGATGAGCCGCAAGCAGAGGCAACCAAGACCTCTAAGGCAGGTCAGGCTCCGCGAGGAAGCATGTGGTGTGGAGGGCAGTTGTGTATTTGTGACATTTCGAGCAACCCCTCCACGCTCGAGCCTCGTCTTCTGGGCTCCCCCAGCCAGGGATCTGGCACTGACGCACCCGGCGTGAACTAGGGAGGGAACGTTCTTTCTCGCTGCTGCTGCTGCAGCGTGCGAGGAGGCTGCTCACTGATGCTAGCTGCATGTGCAGGGAGGAAAAGGCTGAAGCTGCCAGAAAAAAACTGTGAGGAAGAAAACCTCCTACAAATTGGGGAAAGCATTCTGCTCTTGACAGAATAAAAATAAAGCCTGGAACGGGAAAGGAAAGGCATGAAAGAGTTAGTGACAAAATATCATGTACAGCCGGGGAGGTGATGGTTTTATTGGTACTGCAGGGGGGAGGGAGAAGCTGAGAGGCAGTGAAAACACAATTTGGCCTAAAATTGAATTTCTCTGATAAGGAATTTCAGAAGCGGCTGCCTCATTCACTGTGCGGCCAAATAATCATATGCGCTTTAATAATCTTTATTTTACAGGAGTACGTTGCCAGGGCAACAGAGTGTAAGCAGGAGAACAGCACCTTGCAGATCACAAAGGCAAATCTGCAGAAAGAAATTTCAGCGAGTTTCTCTCTCGCTTTTGCAATGTAATGACGACTTATTTTTCATGCACTGATTTAATAATCTCATTGAAAGATCCTTTCCCTGTTTCTCTTATTCTTGTCTGTCTGAGCGTGGACAATGGCAAAAACCTGGAATTGTCAAGCCCACTGGGCTAAGCAAACTAACAGATGTAATGTGTTTAGCATTTTTATGTAATTACTTTTTATTGCTGTTTTGCCCCTACTTCTATTCCTCCCCGGTTAGTTGCTGCTTCCTTTCCATCCTGGCCCAATCAGGTGACGGTAAGGGGCTGGGGGAGAGTTAGTAATTGACTGCATTAATCGGAAATTATTAGTTGAACATATTTTCAAGGGTGGGGGTTGGTTGCAGAAATAGACCTTTTAGGAAGGGATGAATTGAATTATGGTCAATGCAATAATGAAGCCTCTAGGCTGTAAGCTGTAGAGAGGACAGTCGTCTTCACAAAGGTTTTAGTGTTATTTATAATGGGCTCTGCTCTCTGGGCGAAAAACAATATGTTGCCCTACTGACATCCACTGGATGTGGGTGTCTCGATTAGCTGGTCTGAAAAATAAGCTGATTTGATATGCTCAAAAATGGAGGCTTCTGAAGATCTTCGATGTTGGTTAGACGGGGAGCAGGAGCATTGCTACCGAACCTTTGGCAGGGCGCAGTTTGTTACAAGTCTGCGTCTTGTAAACATTTTGCCTCTTGCTCTCTTTCCCAAGGGCCAGAGCTCAGGAAGTAAGCGTGGGAAAAGCAATAGTTGTAGGCTGCAGAACAGGAGGCGGGGTGGGGGGGAAGGTTCTGTGAAATTAAGTACAAAACCCGGGTTGTCTCACTGCGGCTGACAAATTCCAAGAAATTAAGAACAAAGGCTGTCACTTAAGCTCAGCTGTTCTGTTGTGTTGCAGCTTGGCCAGGTTTCATGCAGGCACCAGGAAGCAGTAGAGCATCTGAGTATGTGGTTTTGGTACAGTGACATGGCAAGGCTGCGGAGAAAGACACAGGGATGGGGTTTTGCAACCTTATCTGAGAATGTAATGCTTTTTGTGGTTTGAAATCAGGCTTATCAATGTTACTGAAACGAAACCTTTCTTTAGAAAGCTAGCTCTTTAAAAGCTAATACATAGATTTACGTATTCTGCATCCCATGAAATAACTGGTATACATAAAAGCCAAGCAGCGTTTTCACTACAGGATTACCTCCTGCCCAATATTACTGGTTTTCTCTTAGTTAGCATCCACCGAGTGACTCTGAGTGTGGGGCGTTCCTTGAACTAGGGTTTCATTGAGCAGTAAAAACCGGTCTGAGACATATTGCAGAAGTTGCTGCAAGCTGGCTTAAGAGGTGTGTGGTTCTGACGAGAGCAATAGTCACAAAACACTTGGGGCTGAAGCTGATCAGGCATGGGAACAGTTGCATGCGGGACGGAGGAAGAGTATTCTTAGAGAGCTCGGCATGAGTCCCGTAACTTCACTTCCTATATTTTCTCGGGTCTCCAGGTTCAGAATGTTTTCAGTCCTATGGAAGCAGTAATAATAAGGTGCTGGGAGTCTCTTTACCACTACCGTCTGATCAGGCGTACAAACAGAAAACAATCGGAGTTCTGAGGCGCAATTAAAATTCTGTTGTTTTCTTTAAAAAATGGGAGAGCATTTAGACCTTAGACATCAGAGCCAAGTAAGTATGTAGCAGCCTAGCTTAAGGTAAAAAGGCATATGATTTCTATTCAGAGCGTAAGAAGAGCAATGAATATTACATCGATATGTTAAGTTTAAATGTTTATAAACCAAGCGTAAGGACATTTTACCATCACTAGCATAACTGCAGCATTATTTTTAAAATATTTGCAGTGCTAATCCTAGAAAACATTGTGTCAGATAATGCAATGATAGAAAAATGACTCAACTATTCAGGTTATTCAATAGAATAAGGTACATTAAGTATATATAATATAGAATATTATAGTGTAATATATATGTGGGTATATATAATTAATCATTCATAGGTTATGAATGCATACATAAATGAAGCAGCTTAAGAACAAAGGCAATACATTTAAGATTGTAATAGAAAGGGGGAAAAAACCACCTATTTTTTCCGAGGAAACATATCTCAGGTTTCATCTTCCTGCTACTAACGAAAGGAATTAGCAGTGATTTAACTACTGGCAAAGGTTTTATCTTGTTAGAAAACTTAATGTCAGAAGTGCATAATGCTGTATCTCGTTTCTAACCTGGAGGCATACAATATTCATACAATATTTTCTGTAGTAATTTTAATAATTTCCCCCCTTTTTTTTAAAGGACAAGTCTGATTACTGAAACAAATATTTAACTAGCCTCTATTTTTCTTCATAGTTACAAAAGGGAAAAAAAGGCTTTTGATAGAGCGGAAAAGGCTTGATTATTTATAAACCAATTTTATTTACTATAATACGCATGAGAACGGGTAACTTAACCAATCGTAAGCAGGAGCTATCTGAAATTGCAAAGAAAAGGTATTTGAAAATATATGGAAAATTGCGTGCACGATGAGATTCTAACACACTTAGTTGTCTTGATGGGAGGAGGAGGTAAGTATATGAAGAGAAATGTCTGTCTGTGGTAGGAGATGGTTTTCACATTTTGGCTTCAAAATGGTAGCAAAACTTATTTTCTTCCAAAATATGAAGAGTGGATCCTTGAGATAAATTTGTTTTCTCTCTGCTCCCCATCCTTGAGGTTGTACTCATAAAGCTTCTACGTGGTGTGTTGGGGTAGGGAGAGAGGATGAACACAAAACTTTGGGCGCAGTATACCAGCCTCATTTGTCTTTTTTCTTAAAAACCTGGGATCTATTTCATCTTGGATTTTTTTTTTAATAATAATGTTTCTTTGGGCTCCCGTAATATGACAGATGAATTTAGATAGACTCTAGGCTTTCGGAAGCATCTGTTCAGAAAAGGATTGTTTTATTCCTATAGACAAAGAGAAACTAGGGAGAAAAGTCCTTCTCTGCTTCTACCTTTATATTAGCACTAAAGCAGGGAAATGAAGGAGAAGCCTGTTGTTTTGACAGTGATTCAGGAAAGATCTTACCCTCCCAATGTCTTTGGATAGCTGGAGGTAAAGTTGCAGTGGTCTGAGGAAAGCCGAGTAGCTTCTGGAAATCTCAAATAAGGTTGACAATGCAAGATCTATCCATCATTCTGATTTAGATGAAGTCAACTTCCATGCTGCTTTGACTGATGTTGAGGAATTTTTTTTTAATTTGGTATTAGCTGGCTTCTGTTAGGTCCAACAACTCTTCTCCTCTAAGCTATATCCAAGTAAATCTTCAAAGTTTTTGTTGTCTGTGCAGAACCACGTTTCACAGAAACTCTGCACATTGCTTCAGTTACATATATATATATATAAAGTAATAAAAGCAGTCTTCTGTGAAGCCTGCAAGAAAGTAGCTGACTACAACCAGACTGGACCACAAAAAGAACTGTAGGGCAAGGTAATGAATTGCTGACTGCCAAACACTGGAAAATACTTCTTTTTTTTTGTTGACTTAGGAGACTGCATTCTTGACTTCGTAAAGCAATTTTGGACAAGAAGACTATCTGCTGGACCTCCCGCTACACTTCTTAAATCTTTTTTTTTTTCTGTTTCAATCATAATAAGTTTTAAAATGTAGAAAGTCAAAAGGATTATTATCTCTTCTTTGTAAGAATCGATGGCGAAGCCCAAAGTCTGAAGCAAGATGGCAGAATCTGTACTTGCTGTAGGTGGAACAGTAGTCGTTTACGATTCACACCATCACGGTGTCTTTGCACTGATTTTTCTGCTTTCCTTAGAAACGGTAGGATAAAATTTTGGTACGAAATTGAAGCCCAGCTGCTTAAATAGCCATGATATTTCTAGCATAAAATCTGGGCAATTTACTTTCCCCTTCCTGCTAGTTTGTATCCCGCTGCCTTTTGAAATGGAAACTCTTCTGACCCTATAACCCATGTGTTACTCTGAATAAAACTCTTTTTAATTGTGTTTTGAAGGAGCATGCAGGGAGCTCCCACACTACTAATCAGCTTTGCTGGTTTGGATGTGTATCTCCAGGATTCGTGTTGGCAGAATAACTTGATATAATTGCAGCTCTGCATCAGTGATTTAATACTTGCGAACTTTAAAGGTACAGGTCTTCATTTCTATCTGCATATTATTACACGGTGAGACCAGCTCCTGTGTGCTGTTGTCTACCCGGCGTATTGCAGGAGGACACGAGCAAGCACTGCATGCCCTTTGGGGTGACTGGAAGCCACACAGCGGTGTTAGAGCACCCCTCTGCTAACACACCGCGGCTCGGCAGGGCTTGTGAGTTTGGGCGTAGCCTTAATGCGGTGACCCGGTTTTTGGATGAGAACTTTCATACCTTTTTCCTTGCAGTGTATGATGTGGAAATGCAGGTGATCTTTACTGCCTGGTACCTTTTCACACAATTAAAAAACCCCCCGAAACCAGCAAAAAAACTGTTCTAGAGAGAATTTGAGTTTTGTACTGGTCAAAAGTGGGTCCGGCTCATTTAAATGAGTATTTTTAAAGTAGACCTGTCTTTAAACTGTTCGAGGGCATTTACAGCTTTGATTTGAAGCATTGAACAGCTGCCTTCCAGTGCCACAACTTCAGCAGCTGTGAGACTGTCCTGCTAAAATATCCCTCCTTTATAGTAGGGGGATAGCAGTGAATCAATTTAAACTCAGGCACTGCAGAAACTATCACTTTGGCAGATACTCGTACATTTTACCCCTGTTCCTTACATTGTTTGCCTTCTCATCCTTCTCAGAAAGGATAAACATCACTTTCGTTTCTTTACATTGTAGTATAAATGTTTTTAACATTGAGGCTTGCCCCAGCCGGAACCCGTAGGCGGTAGGTATGCAGAGTTGCCTTCAATGTGCAGGCGTTTGTTCATAGCCCTGCTAATGTGCCTCTGTTTGGCCTTCAGCATTCCAAAAGTAGGAATGCCACTTAACCCGGGTCCTGGCTCCCTGTTATCGTTTGATCGGTGACAGTAATGCAGTAACTGCCTCGGACAAATGACTGTACTAAGGACACTCCCAATTGCCCTGTAATAAAACCGCTATCCTCCCTGAAAGCGAAGATGAGGATAGAAAGGGCAAGTATGATTGGAAGGTCAACAAGTTTGAGCACTGACAGAATGAAAGAAACAAATTATAACGCTGAGCACATGATGCTGAAAATGCCCTGTGTCTAATTCTTGGCTTAGCTAGAGCCAAGGTGTGTTAGCTTGAGTGTCTCGCAGTCCTCGTGCTGTGGGAGATGATGCAGAATCAGCATCCTTGCAGCCGCTGGGTGGCTGATTATTTATGTGTTAAACTTCAGTCCTGGAGATCATTCACAGGAAAAGGTGAGAAGCTACTGGGTATCGTGGTGCAAGCCACTCTGTGTGAAAAGGAAACTCAGTGCTGTGTGCCAGCGAGGATTCTGGTCGTCAGTCTCCCTTCCCTGGCCTAGCGCGCCTGGTACAGAGCCCATCGTGTACCGGTTCATCAAGGCTCGGAGCACGCCTGGCTCCTGCCAGACTTACGTCAGGGTTTGACTCTTAGTGAGGTACGAGGAGAAACTTTTCTCAGTGTGCCCTCAAATGAGGTAGGAAAATAAAAGCATTTTACAACTTCTGTTTTCACAGCATCCTGTCCGTTTGTCCCAAAGAGGACAGTCCGGCAGAGCTGGCTGCCGTGCCTCATCCCACTGATGCCAGAACTGGGAGAACAGTCTGCTGGCTTGAGAAGCCAACTTACGGAAGTCCTGGTTTATTTGTTTTGGCTAAACCTTTTACTTGCTGTGGTAAAATATGGAAAAAGGCAAACTTTGGGGAGCTTTTGCCATCTTACGTTTTTGCTGACGCTAAGCTCTTTTAAATCATGAGGATTTTTAAAAGGCTGTTTGCCTTTTGGGTGTGAAACCATTAAGATTCTGGTATTTTTAGCTGTAGAGTTGTGTGTTTTTCTCCTGTTGCAAACCCACAAATGAATCTATGTGTCTACACGAGAGTCTTGCGTTTCCTGTATGTTTCCAGGACCCAAAGTCTGAACAAAAACTCTGCTGATACTGGGCTGCTGGGTGGTCGTACCTGTGAAACACAGCCTATCCAGCCTTTGACGGAGGCTTGTGGAGTGCCCAAATGTACACCTGAGGAGCGGAGNTATGTTTCCAGGACCCGAAGTCTGAACAAAAACTCTGCTGATACTGGGCTGCTGGGTGGTCGTACCTGTGAAACACAGCCTATCCAGCCTTTGACGGAGGCTTGTGGAGTGCCCAAATGTACACCTGAGGAGCGGAGGGGTTGAGTTTCTTTTGGAAAGGGGCGGGGGGTGGAGAAAGAGGCAGCAGCTGGTGGCAGCAGAAACATAATGCAAAGAAGATTTGAAAGAACAGACATGTTGCCTTGGCTTGCCTTCCCTGTGGGGTGCCAGCGCCCATGCCTGCCCAATTCGCACGCGGGGCTGGTGTCACTGCCTTGCACGGCCCGAGCGAGCGCCGCAGCTATCGGGGTACTGGCTCTCCTGGAACGAGCCTCTTGCAGTCTGCTCAGTTGCAGCCATGTCATTTCTGGAAGTCATTCAGTGCTCCTTGGAGTAATGGCTTGAACTTGACTGCTTTATGTTCCATCCTGCCCCAAAAGAGACCTACTTCTTGTTGGGGGGGAACCATCCAACAGGGAACAGTGAGTTATCTGCGAAGGAGGTGTTCTCGAAGCAGACAGCAAGGTCTAAAGGATACCCTGGAATAAAAAAGATTCAGAAAAGATTTCTTAAGAGCAATGCCACAGAAACATGGTTTCAATAGTTCTGATGGTTAGGAAACCACATCCTGGGTTAGCACTTTTGTGTGAGAATATGACAATGAGAAGGGGATCTCAGGATGGAAGCAACCGTTTTCTGAAGTCATAGAATCACAGAATGGTTTGAGTTAGAGGGGACGTTAAAGATCCTCTAGTCCAGCCCCTCTGCCACGGGCAGGGCCGTCATCTTTCACTCGATTAGGTTGCTCAAAGCCCCATCCAACCTGACCTTGGACACTTCCAGGGATGGGGCAACCACTTCTCTGGGCAACCTCTTCCAGGTTCATCGTCACTGTGCTTGGTCTGTTCAAGAGCTGCAGAATTACTCTGATAATTCATGATACTGAGTTCAGGATACTTTTCCATCAGTTGCAACTGAAGGAGAGAGGGTGTCTGTCAGGGAACTTTGACTATGTGGTATGAAAACCTTGCAGATCAGTTGGAAAGTAATGCGTCACATGCTTCCCGTTCTGATGCAGTAGTCGGGAAGAATGCAAAAGATAAAGATCAGTGGCAAAGTGTGGTTAGGTGGATCAATAAACCACAGGATGTTTTGGATTCTGGAGCAGTAAGAAACAGTGCGACTGTGCGTGGGAGGCACTGGAAGGGTTGGTATTTGCAGCTGTCTCCCAAAGAGACCAGCACCTGGGGACTGTTCGTATGCCTGAACGTAGGTACAGAACTGAAAAGTAAACAGTAGCAGAAAGCCTCAAACTGAATTGGCGAGGCCATGGAAAAAGCGGGGAGGGGGGGAGAAAAAGAAACGGAACCCCAGCACATCCTTAAAATTATTTACCGTGAGGTGAGATGTCTCTCTTTGCTGAGGCTTTGCCCTTTACTGTGTGGGATGACTGAAGTAAAAAAGGCTCTTAACCTAAAATATTACGTTCTTTCCCTCTGCTCCTAGATTAACTCTCACCGATGTTCTCACTTCAAACAGATGTCTCTAGTGAAAGAAAGTCATGATTCAGTTTTGCATTGGCCAGATTCACGTTCTGGCTGTAGATGAAGGAACATACGTTGCTCCCTGTGAACATACCAGGGATCTAATTTGTGGCTCATTAAATCGAGTGGTGGCCAATGCTCGGGTTCAAAACCTGTAACCTTTGTATTTCTTGAAAGTTACCAGCACTTTCAAGGAGGTAAAAAACCATGCTAGGATGTTCTTTTGCTTTGAGAGAGGTGACTAGTTCTCAGGAGCATTTACACTTGCCAGCCTTTGCTGGTACTGGGGATGCTTGGGGTAACACGTAACAGTTCAAAGGAGAGGCTCGGGAATTTTGTGACTCTTGCCGTAAGTTTTAAGAGAAGATAATTTTAGAGTAAAACAGAAGCTGCCCCTGCATTCAGCTGGGATTCGGAATGACATTGATGCAGTCGCAAGAAGGCCACAGGCTGTTGGAGTATTGCCTGTGATATGGTTGATGCGTAGCTGAACTGGCAAGACCCCATGAGGAATTTTATCCCTTAAGAGCTCTTTAGTGAAACCAAAACTTACCAGAACAAAAATCTTCAAGTCCTTTTAAGCAGAGTCCTAGTTAAGCTGCTTAGTAGTTTGTGAATTGAGGTGATTGTACTAATTAGATGTTAGACAGAGGGCTGATTGAGTTCACATCTCATGGTTGGAAATCACGAGCAGCGAAAGCTTAATTCACCGTGCCGTTACCACATCGCCTTCTGTTTCAGAAGTCAGTGGTCGTTGTTCACATTAGACTCAAATTCATGTCTTAATGTATAGTGCTTCAAATAGCCTGGGATCTGGACACTTCTTTCAAAGCCAGGACAGGTGGAGGAACCTGAACCTCGATACTCGTGAGCTGAGCAGAGCTCTGCTTGGTGCTAGAGCAGTAACTGTCACGCGTGTCCTCTGAGCGAGTTTCTCGTACCAGCAGTGGACTGGGGAGGAGGTAGCATTCCCTGATCGCTTCTCTGCTGATACAGCCCTCTGGTCACTCAGATCATAGGACGTGTCATTCATGTCCGCTCATAAAGGCGGGAGTTCTCCGAGGGTCTGCCCGTCAAGGTTTCTCACAGTGTGTGTGCTTCTTGCGCCCGCTGCACTGCAGTCGTAAGCAGCAGCATCCACGCTGGTTGCAGGCACATCTGCGTCCCTTCCATTCTCCCTCTAGAGCAGGGTGGTCTTGTATCTTTCCCATGCTGTTTTCGTTTGGCTCCTCTACAGTAGACAGATGTAGGTGATTGACTGTATTTTTTTCTTTTCTGGAGCTCCACACATGGGTTTACTTGCATGTGAAGTTGAAAACTGGCTTTAAGCTTTGGAACCAAAGCATCAGTTGACTGATGATCTCTAAGTCTCCTAGTCTGAAAACGTCTTTCTGTACAGCTGCAAAATCGCTCTCTTGTTCTGCTGCCTAGGCAAAGGTCCTCTGAACAGCTGGGGCATCGGCTAGAGAAAACACAACACTTGGCACAACAGTGATCAGAGCAGTGGCCAGCTGCATCTGCATCTGGGACGTCACTAGGAACTGCACCCCTCTAGGAAATACCACAGGGTTATGGTGACCTGACCTATAAAAGTCTCGGTTTATGGGTACGAGTGGGCAGGAGACCATTTCTAAATAGTCTGTTGGAGCCATGCAACGAGCCTCATAACTGAAACGTAGGCGGCACCGTCTGCATGACCACGGGCTACCGAAACCCGAGCCATCTTTGCCGCCTCCTGAGGACTCTTTCAGAGAGCGGCTGGCATCCATGCCTCTACCTGTTTGGAATCAGGTGCCAGGTGGCTTAAAAACTTGTGTAGGCTCCTGCAACAGGTGCTGTTAAACACCGTGATCTGCTCAGCAGCCTTACGCGTGGTGGCACCTGTAGGATGAATGGGATGAACTAATACATGGCAAAGAACAATGGTTTCGGGTACGTTGCCTTCCTTTGTTGGTCCTGACCACAAGGAAATTAGTTATAAGGAAGATCTGCTTTAAAAGACGAGTTTGTTGTAAGTTTTCACTTTATTTGTCAAATGAGTTTTCTGAGAACTGAGAAGAGATAATAAGGTTTTATTTGGGGGGGGTTGTTGGGTTTTTAAAAACATTCTTGGTCCTTCTCTTTCTTGGTACTTTGCTCTTCCAGCCAAGGAAATCCACAGTAATTTTTCGTAATGCTTTTCGTACCACCTTCTTTGTTGACTGTTTTGTCTATCAGATTTCTTATTTAAAATCTGTTTCCTTACAGCTTTCTCTTTAATTTCCTCTTCTTTAGCAGGGCTGCGTGAAGGTAAGCTGAGTCCCAAAGCTATTCTATCCTAAGTTCTGGTATTTTATATATATAAAACTTCAGGGCTGATGGCAATGATACCTGGGATTATTTATGGGTTTTCATAAAAAAGAAAGAGGAAAATACAGAACTGCATGGCTTCTCTCTTCCATCCCCGTTTCCCAACCCCCTCCCCACAGAGGAGTTTAATTTTAAATGATAAATGTGGAAATTAGAGACCGTCGAGAAAATCCAATTTGGTGAGGAGTTTTAAAAATCCCATAATAAACGCAGAGTGAAATGTATGATTTAATGCGGGGCGCCAATGGCTGCTATTATGTGCTATTAGCAAATCGGGGTTGAGAGTGAATCTTTATCACTTGGTGAGTGCGGGCTAGGCTTGCCTTTGCTTCTGCTATTGATTTGTAGCCGCTTGTCATAATGACATCGGGAAGCAATGAATGGAAGATGTGCTTTTGATAGGATTGAAGGGGTGCAAAGGGGGGAGAAAAAATTCAGCAACTTTTCTATCTCTTCTGCCTGATTAGATTTTTTTCTTCTTTTAAGAGCTTTCACATTCCAATAAAAATGCTAAATCAGCTCTGAAGCAGAATTGTTAGGGAGTAAATAGCTAGTCACATTTAAAGGAGGAAAAGATCTGACTTTACAGCTCTGCCTTTACAGCACTGGGTGACTCTGAAGAGTATTCCTAGCTCCACAAAAATCACAGCAGCGGGTGGTGTGAGGGTGGGTGAGAGCTGGCAGGGAGCACCTGCGCTGATGGCTCTGCGGACAGCCGGGCCCAGATGGTGCTGCGTGCCATGCGTGCGCGCGAGGTGGCTTGTCGGAGTGCAAGAGAATTAAATCTCTGAAGTGTCTTTGTTTAAGAAGAGGGGTGTATGTTTCTTGATCACTTAACCAAAAGTGCCTGAAAAGAAAAACGCAGACTTTGCCAGATAGCAGCAAATAATAAAGGTCTGCTTTGCATCTGGGAAAGGAAGGGTTTTGTCACTTTAGTTATAGGTGTTTCTCATCAGATACCTAAACCCAGGTTTGATAGAAGGGAGTGTAATTGCTGCACTCTTCGGAGGATGCAGCGTGCGTGTATTGGAGGATTTTCTGGAAGACAGGCTCTTAGGAAACAAGAACAGGCTTACTACCCTGGGTCTGGTGCGCGTGGCGAGTGAAACAACATCCACGTGCTCAGGAGTGCGTCTGAGCACACGGCTGCGTGTGGTGGTCACCGTGACTTTGCGTTTCCAATCAGTAGATCTGTGCCTTTTCAGTTTCCTGCCTCTCAATCATTCTGCTCTCCCTGGGAGGGGGGTCCTAAGTGCGTCCTGAGGAGCAGAGCTCCGCTGTGAGTTCCTTCTTATGAAAGTCCGTACACGTCTTCTCCTGTCGTTGTTGTGACTCCGGTGGGCTGTGCTGAAGAGCTGTAGGCTGAGTAAGGGTTGTGACTCTGATATTTAGGTTCTCCCTTTTGGCCTAACCAGCCTCAGCTGCTCTTATTTACGGAAACCTTCACGGTACAGCCGAGTGGACCTGGTTTCCACAGCTTACTGTCAAGTGTGTGAAATGGCAGATTAGAAATCAATGCAGAGAGTCCAAGTGCCTACTTCATCATTCAGGAGAAAGAAATACAGTATTTCTGGTCTCAGCCTTGCTCTCATTAAAATCACATCCTTTAAAAAACCCTTTAAATTAAAACAATGATCAGTGCGGGTGGGGATGGGTAGAATTTCATGCAGAGGGCGTTTTCTGAAGGCGGACAAGCTGAAGGTGGTGTAACCACAGATGTAATGCGCTGTTTACCTTGCTGCCCACTGCTCTTACTGGGCACTCCAGGTGTGTGCAATGCTTGCATTCAGAAAATCTTGTAATCTAATGTGACCATAACCCAGCGTTCATGGGAAGCTGAAAATGTTTGGCTAAGGGGACAGCAAGACAGAGCTGCTGGCGGGAGGTGCAGGTTGCGCGTGCTGCGGCGGCCTCTGACACGAGGCCGGCGTCCTCGAGGACGTGCTGGCAGGCGGAGGTGGGTCCTCCCGCGAGAGGGCAGGGGCAGGGCAGGTGGGCTGGGGAGGCACCGAGCACCGAGCGCAGCACAGGCGAGACCCCGGCAGCAGTGTCTGCTGGCCAGCGGCGCGGGACGGTCCTGAGCCGGGAGGCAGGAACCGCTCGAGACCCTGTGTGGGACAGGCACGGCTGGGTTCGGACGCCGTCCTGTCCTCACCGACCGGCTGTGCGTGGGCAGAGGAGCCCGCCCGTGGAGCAAGCACAGACCCCCACAGCCTCCGAGCATGGATCCAGCTGCGCGGTGGCCACCGGCGTGGTCTGCAGCCTGCCCTCGCAGTGACGCTGCTCGGCAGCGCTGCCAGGAGAGCTGGATCCGCGACGGGGTCCCAGAGCCCCTGGCCGCAGCCGGAGCCCTGGCGTGTGTGAATACCCTCAGCTGATCGCCGGCACCCTGCAGGCAGGGACCCGTGGCTCTCCGGGCAAGCCGCACGCTGGCCCTAGCTGGCTCCCTGGGCCGCGATCCTGGGCACCGGGATGTGTAGCCAGCAGAGGCTCAGAGCACGCTTCTGAAAGGAATCAAAATCCACAGCACCGACCTGGAACGGCGGGCGGGATGGAGGAGGTTAGACGGACAGCCTGAGAAACAGGGCTGTGTGGTAACTGTGAAGGCTGGAGATGTGGAGATCGTTATAACCAACACCTGAAATCAAAGACCACGAAGTGAAACTTCTGCAGAAGGAATGCCTTTTGGAGATGGTGCAGAGAAAGAATAGAAAGAATCCAGCAGCTACACAGATGCGGGAAAATTGTGCAGCTCTTTGAGTATGACATCTAAGTTACGATCTAGGTGGCAAGAGGAGTGATTGAAGAGGTAGCAAGCAAAGATGAATTATATTTGTCATACACGTATCATGTTGACGACTGGGCTTCACGTTGCAGAGAACTGCACTTAAAGAGGGGAGCCTACGGAGAGATGTTCATATCCCCAGGCTTTTCTACTAACTTAGTAAAGTCAGAGTAGGATATGATTACGACATTTCTGATGTCTGACTTGGGGAAGAGGTATGGGGTGGTTCATCTGGTTTTGCTTGTAAGTGGTTGGCTTGTTATTTATGCTTTGACATTCCATGCAGCAGAAACTTATTAGCCAGTGTTTTGAAATTATTAATAATTTTTTTTTCTATCTTTCCTACCAGACTCATGCTTTTCCTTATTTGAAATGGCTATGCTTTCTGACAGGATGCCTGAGCGCCTTTGTGAACAAAGGCGCTGAGAGCAGTTTGTGTCCTAAGTAACGACAGTCTTATTCTACTTGAAGGTAAAGCGTCCCTAATAATTGGATCCACCATTTTCCGTTGGCTCCAATGAGACCAGTGCCAGAAGCTGTTTATCTTTTGGGCACATCTCTCAGCGATCAGATTCACGCTTGCACAGCACAAGCCTGAGACTGTCCGCAGACGTCTGAAATCTGGCATACCTTCTTGCCGCACCTGCAAGCTTTGATGAGGGCTTCTCTATAAAAACTGCTTGTAGCAAATGTTTCTGTGCTTGTTTGCTTCCATCCCAGAAATGGATGCTGGATTTCCAGCGTAAACCTGTCAGGTCCTTTCGCCCATACGCTATCAACAAGATTTGATCCTCAAACCTTCAGATTCCACTTCAGATTGCTTTTATGTTTATTACCTGAACTAAAGTCGATTTTTCTTTCACGTGTAGGCCAGTTACTGGGCGGGACATGGTGCATTGGTCCACGCTGCAGAGCAGTTGGTTTCAGAGCAGCAGAGTGCTCTCAGCGCAGGACACCGAGATGCCTCGAAGGTGGGAGGGGGAATGCCAGCGCTGGATGCAGTGGCTGAGGTCGGCGTAACCTGGCACCTCGAACGGCTCTGGGTTAGCGGGGCTGGCGTCGTTCACGCTGTCAGAGCTCGTGCAGGCAGCTCTGCTAGGAGTGACTCTGTGTAACCCGATTGGTTTTAACCTGCGTGGCTGATGCCCATCACTGCAGAAAGGGCCTGGGTCAGTGCTGTTCCTCAGGGTGAGCTGTGGAATGGGCAGAAACACAGAGAGCAGCGAGAGGAAGCGGGGGGAGCTGTGCACGAAAGGGGGCTGGTGTTCGTTCCAGCAGGTTGGCAGGGGAGTTGCACACCTTCTCTCACACTGGAAGTGTGCTTCGGCTTAGCTGTACAGTGGGTGAATTTTGAGAGCAAGAGTCTCTAGCTAAGCAATTAGCCATCTCCTTTACTGGGTTTCTGTCATGATTGTTTCTGGCAAGATTGAGCCGCAGGTGTCTGGTCCGCACTTGCAACTTCAGTGGGGGCTTCTGCACTCGCAGTTGCAGCAGGCTTAGAGGAACAAGTCTCACCTAAAAAGTCCACCACCCTCCCTGCAGATGCTCTGCTCTCTGCGTTTCCCAGATACCCTGCAGAAGGAGACACACCACATTTTACCCAAGCCTTCTGTGCTTGCTACAACAGGGGATTCCAGCAAGAGCCTGCTTGCTTAGAAGTGCTTACAGCGTGCCCCATGTCGAACCATCGCTCCTTCCGCACTGCCGCAAACTTAGATTTTCACTTCACACAAAACGTACTGGGTGCTTGGTCCTTCCTTCTTGTTCAGAGTTAGTGAGATGAAGCTGAACCTGTTAGCTCAAGCCTGGCGGAAGGGATTTTAGGACTGTTGATAATGATAAAACTGGTAAATGCTGTTTCAAACACACTGTTTGGGGTTGAGCTTTGATAGTCTCATCGAAAGTCCGTCTTTGGCCTGTGACTGGGTTTTACTGAGTTGAGATCACAGACTAATTTGGGGATGGAGGAATTTGTTATTCCATGATGGAGTGGAGAAGGAACTATACCCTACTGGCTTGTATTTTTTCTAAATTTTGTTGGTGTTCCTAAAGCCTGGCTATATCACAGTGAGTAACGGCTGAAGAATTAATGGGCAGAGCTCAGAGGAAGCAGTTCAAAATGCACGGTGAGTGAGGCTGGTGCACAGACCTTTGATTCACCTTCACATTGTGCGGTATAACAGGAAGTGCGCTAAAAGATACTGAGGTTACACAATAAACTGTCCAAATACAAAGAAATACCTAAATATGAGAAGTTTCCACTCAGTCAGAATCTCATTACGTGCTTCTGCCGCTGCCCATTTGGGACCGATCTCGCTCCCGTTAAAGTTTCTCATTGCCGTCAGAGGCTGGGTGGCAGGCAGGGCTGCGCTCCCCTCCTCGCCAGTTCTGTCTCCCTGGCCCGCCAACACCTCGTGTATGTATTTTATAAAATTAGGAACTGAAAACAAAAGAATTAATTTTAGATGTTTATTATTTGCCAGCTGAAGATGCTCCCTGTACACATAGGAGACATTCTGGGTAGTAATGAGGATTTTGCTTGTCGTACTACTAACAGAAGAGCCAGTTTTATGTAATTCTAGGCTTGCCCTTCTTGAGTTACACCTTGAAATCACAGTTTTCAATAATATTGCTTTGACAGGAAAAACAAGGAAGTTCGATGAGAATTTAGGAAGGGTGACCTTTTGAGCAGCTCTGCCCTATCAGTCACTTCTAAAAATAGAAAAAACAGAAGAAATGCCCTGCCTGGCCCATCTGGTCCAGCATTCTCTCTCCAGCAGTGGCAGCAGAGGTGCTACCTGGGGAAAGTCCTTGAACCCAGCCGCTTTCAGCAGCAGATTCCCCCAGGAGCGCACAGCTGTCAGGTTCGGTGTATTGGAAGGTGTATCCCTGTTGACTGCTTGCACTTGCTGAGTTCGTGACGCTTGTGGTCTACTGGCTAGTCATTTGTTTGTCCTTCCAAGGTGATGATTTTGTGTTATTTTGCTTATTTATAACTTCTTCCACCTTTCTTTGGATTTCTAAAACATACTAAAGAATCAGGACCCCTAAGTATTTCCGTTAAGTGGCTGATAATACACCAATTTTACTCAAGTTCTTTGTTCTTCCCTAAACCCTTATGTGATAGATCCAGGTCATAAAGAAAGCTTATGACAGAGCTCAAAGTAGGATCCATGCCTTTTGACCTCTAGCAGATGTAAAAGCTTGTCTGTCTGTCTTCAAAGGCAATGTGCTGTTTGCTTAGTTATGTGACACAGGAGAAAAATATTTTATTGCGAGTTGTTAAAACCAGGCCGGACATAGTTGTGCTATGGTCTCGTGTCTGCCTTCTCCATTCTTGGATATAAACCTGCACTCAGCGTCACAAGCTCCTGTCCTACGTACTTGCCACAGAAATTCAATCCAAACTCTTGATGTGTCTTACGCTGCTTTTTTGCTGCAGGCAAAATAGAGGGGATTACCACCTGACCTGTTCTTGTTCAAGAGCTGTCAAGTCTGTCGACTATGAATCACAAAGGGTCGGACTCTTAAGGAATCCATCTCACCTCTCAAGAGCAAGTAGTTTCAGCATGCTTGTACAAACAGAACAGATTATTTCTGTGGGCCTGAATGGAACTGTGGGAGCCCTTTGCTAGATGGGAAGTGCTATTTTGGTCCAGTCTTTCGTGGTGTTTGGTAATAAGGTAACAACCTGATTCTCTGCAGTTATTTATGAAGGTAAGGGGAGGCTACGAATCAACTTTGGAATGCGTTTGGTGCTAATGCGATGTTGCTTCTGGAATGGTTGCTCATGTGATACTTCTAAAAAGATGAATCTGCAAAAGTACAAAAGGCAGTTTGCCAAACTGTTTTCTGTCTTGTCCTGTTGGCTCTTAGGTGCAAATCTTACGATAGCAGTAGAGGCGGCTAATATGACAACAGCTTTCAAATATGAACAAGCTCCTGCCAAGGGAAAGGGAAAAATCTGTTTTCCGTGTTGAAGAATTAATGGCTTAAATGGCGACTAGGTTAGATCAGCAGCCCCGAACCTGAAGTGTGTGGACGCCTGAGGTTCTTTTGAAAGCTCTCTGGGACGTTCGTTTGTGTTAGCAGACATGTGCATTCTCCGGTTAAGCGTAACTCTTCATATTGTGAACAGTTTCCCATGTAGACTTTGGTTGTCATCTTCAGGAACAAGGCTGAACATATACTGACAAGTTCCTGAGCACCCTGGTCTGATTAGACCTGATTTGAGCAGGAGGCTGGACTAGATGACCTGTGGAGGTCCCTTCCACCCTAAATTGTTCTGTGATTTTGTATTACATGTTTTCTGGGAGCACAGGGACATCTTTTTGCAAGGTGGCAGGGAGAGGCCAACGTTGGGCCTTTTTTTTCCCTGCTCATTGCGGCGGGCTTGGGGTAGATGACCTTTAAAGGTCCCTCACAACCCAAACCAGTTATGATTCTGTGATTTGTATGTTTTGTCCCAAGGGTGCTGGGGTTATGTGGCCCATGGCACTACTTTGAGCACTCTAGTGCAAGTTGCGCTAGCTTCTACTGAGTGTTTAGGTCCCTGTAAGCTGAGACATATTAATCGTGCTAACCCCTTCCTGTGACAAGGGAAAAGTAGCACAAGCCTAGCTTAACCTTGTATGTAGGACTACATGTAAAATAAACCAAGGCTCAAGACAAAAGACTGTAGTGAAACCTGGGCATCTTGAAGTCTAAAGAATCATTTGGAGTAGTAAAGGGCATTTTGGGTGTTTGATTATTTCCATAATAGGCATCAATATAATTCCAGTTCCAAAGAAGGACTTTAAATGTAAATGTTGCAGGGGGAAATTGGCACATGGAATTTCTTTTCTGGCAGCTAGGTGAAGAGGACAAGGAAGAACAGTTATTGCGTGGTCATCTTTAGTCCTTGACAGGACCCTGCATTACCTGTGGTATTACTGTTCCCCCCTGGTCTCGCCATAGCTGAAGGAGAGGAACCTACACTGTCAATACACGGGTGCAGCTGAAGCTGTAGATGTTTCCTCCCACATCACATCTGCTTTACCCCTCGTGTTCTTTTGCTTCCTATTTCATGAGTCTGGCATAAGCCTGGATGTAGAAACCTCTGAAACCGCAGTGGCAAAGCAAAGCAATGGCATGCCAAACCATAGCATAATTTTGGTAAGACTTTGCCAAGAGACTGAAGCTGTGCGTTACCTGAACTATTTTTTCCCCGCTCTGCCTCTTTCATATGCTTTTCTTTGGTTTAAAAGGGAGGAGGGGAGAGCAGACTTTTAACAGTAGCTTCTAAAATTGTCTCTCTTCTTTCAATAAGTCCAGGTGATATATCTTTGATAGCTCCTAAAAGCACATTGATCACTTTCTAGTTGGAAGCTTTTATATAATAACACTGTGTTCGCTACAGAAGATGAGTTTGGGGATGTTTATTGAGTTACGATCTGTTAGAAAAGGGTCTTAGAGGTTCTCCATTATGCTGGGGTCCAAAGCTCTGTCCCACTGCACATGAACTCCCCAGCACCAGCTAGGGCTCTGGTTCTAAATGTGACTACCTGAAGCTCTGCTCAGAGTTTGTCAAAGTCTTCGGCAAAGATGAGAAATCTCAGGCAACAGGAATATAGGAAAAGGATGAATTGGGATAAATCAGGAGTTGACTTAATCATGATCTTTTTAACAAGTTGCAGAAAAATTCCTCTGCAGGCAGTTGTAAGGCAGCCTGTCCACTGCCAAACGTTCTGTCTAATTCTCTCATTAAAAAAACGGCCTATCTTGCATCACAGAGCACAAGTGCCGTCGCAGTAATGCCATCCAAGGACTGATCAGGTGTTGTGGAAAGTACTGTCTTGCAGTTGGGCATTTTTCAGGTTAGCTCGTTTCTGTCCTTGCAATGTAAACATTTAAATCTTCAAGGTCTTTGCTGCAGACCCCTCCTTCAGAAACTAAGGGTGCAGTTTTGGGAGCTGTTAAACCTCAACAACTGACCGTGCTAAAAAGCAGGGTTCCATCTCTCCCATCTTCCCTTCCCGGCCTTGACGTTTGTTCTCGCTCCTCCCTGCTGCCGGCACTGGCGCTGTGTCCTCTGCCTCATGAGCCAGATCAGAGAGGCAGTCCCGTGAGAACCGATGTGGGGTAACATCACGTGGGAGAGGGCAGGACATCCCCCTCCTCCTCCTTGGAAGTTATCCAGGCATATTAGATTAAACTCTCAGTAAAACCACAGCGTGACATTTGATGAAGGGTGCAAGATGCTCGGTGTTCACCGCTTTGAGATGGAGGGACGGCAGGGTGGACTCTCAACTGTTTTCAGTGATCAGCGATTCCGGTGATGAAGCTAACAGGCAGCTTGACAGCCATGCATCACGTTAGCACAGAACGCTCGCCCCCACATGCTCTGTTGGGAGGCAGCGGTTCTGTGGGACACGTGCCAGGCGCTTCGCGAGCATCCTGTGACCGTCTATCTAGCAGGGCAGGAGAGGAGTGCCTTAAGTGGTAGCCTCACTAGCAGGCTTCCGGGATGACAAATATTCCTTAAAGGAGTCCATTAAAGTAAAATAAACCCATCTTAATGTAGGTAGGGAACTTACTTATATAACAAAACATATGAAGCACATGTGTATATTTGCTGTATTTAAAACCTGAATTTGTGACAATGGCATAGCATCTACTTTGTGTAAGGTACACGCAGAGCTGTTCCGTTGGAGACAGTGTGCCTTGAGACAATTTGTCGTGTTCTGAAGTATGTTCGTATTCTGAGCCGGGTATGTACGACACAGGACAACAAAGTACTTGTTTTCATGGAGATGTGATCCAGCTGGTCTGTTGAGCCTTTGGAGCATGCACTTGATGCTGCTTGAGACTAGGTAGCCTTACTAATCATGAAGACGTGGGAGAAAGTTCTAGATTTTAGAGGCTGGCTGTCCTTTAGATTTTAGAGAACATCCTCTTACCATACTCCCCAGGCAGTTTTGCCCTGCATCTCCATGGCGTTTGGAGCAGCTGGTCGTTAACTGGGTCTGCACAGCTCATTCTCTGTTCATAAAGTTCTGGCTCCAGACGATGGGCAACAAACAGGCTTTGTATCGATACGGGCTAGGAGAGATGTGCTTGGGAAATTTGCAATGGCTTAGATGTACGTGTGAGGGAATGCCGTGCTCGCTCAGTGCTGATTGAAATGGGCTAGGCTCAGCGTGATGCTGTGTTCATATGGCAGTTGTCATTACCTTACTCCTAGGCTTCCTGGCCTGAGTGATGCAGATTACCTGCCTTGCTAATGCTGAGCATCATATAGAGAACTGCAAAATGCTTACTGGAGTAGCAGTAAGCACACCTTTAAATATCACCTCTTTATGATTCGACCCGTACATCTGATGCTTGCTTGAGCACGCAGCTAATTTAATCTGTACTTAGCTGGAACTCCTCACCCTCCTTCCTGCAGGTCATAATGCTAGCCAGTGGGAATATGCTAATAAAATGTACAGATAATTCTGATTCTGCAGCGTTCTCGCTGAGCGTTCACACAACTGCCCTGACTTCGCCATCTCTTCCGTGGTGCCTTTAGGAGGCAGGTGAGCATGCATGGCACCTCACAGTCCTGGATCTGAATAGCTGTTGCCACGGAGGCATGCCCGTCCATGTGCCAGACTCTTCGTGGTACAAGCCGTGTGTCTTGCAAGCATGACAGCAAGCGGGAAGAGCTCTCGAAAAGTCAGCTCCTGAAGTGATGAGCTGTGCACGCCTTACTCCCAGCTCAGGAGCCCCTTCAGTTGGCATGCAATCTGTCCCGAAATGTTGAAAGCGAAGCTTGTCTTTGTGGAGAGGCAGTCTCCTCCTGAAGGAGATCTGCTTGATGGGACTGCCTGTGCACAGGCAGAACTGCAGAAGCAGAAATCTTCCAGCCTGTTTGCTGGAGCTGGGCCCCATGTTCTCTGTCTGTTAGTAGTTTATAATGCTTTGTGTATTGAAATAGTGTTGCGTAACTGTACGGACCTTCTCCAACACTTAGGAAAGGGATTCAGAGTGCGAAGCGTTACCGTCACATCTGTGGGGTAAGGGGATAAACACAGTGGGAATGTTCTCCATGTCCTAAAAAAGGAGATGAGGCGGATGCTTTGGGGGCCAGGGACCTGGTAACTTTGCCACAATTAGGGCAGGTGTCAGTGAGGCTTCAAGCAAGGATGTGATGGGGAGGAAAGAGTACGAGAGAAGTACTAGTAATCCAGCCATCGTGCTGGGCTGAAAGTAGGATGGTGTTACTCCATCCACGCCTAGGGAGCAGGGAAAGCTGCAGCCGTGACACAGCTACAGCAGGCCGGTGGAAGTAAGGAATGAGATCGGCTATAGGTGTCAGCGTTGGAAACAGGAGTCAATGTTGAAGTGTGACAGTGGCAGGCAAGGAAGGGAGAACAGGAGCTTCAAGTTCAGAAGTGCTTATTTTTCAGGCAACCCACCAAAACACCTGGGTGGAAGGAGGAGAGTCAGTAATGGAGAAGGATCTCTGGAGTCACGAGTGCTGAAGGGTGCCTGGAGACAGGGGATAAAGACTGAAGGAGCAAAGCACCAAAGAGGGAATACAAACTTGAAAGGTGTGTCAGATCCTGGGTCAGTGAGTGACATCATGAATTGATGTGTCCTGGTGGCCTGGTGGGGTTGAGCTAGAAGGAGATGAACACGGTACTGGAATCTTCCGCAAAAGAGATGGGGACAGGTCAAGGACAGACCTTTGAGTCCTGCAAACAGCTTGTCTATGAAATGGAGGCAAGACCCTTGCTACAAGTAACCCTAAGTATGTTGCAGCCTCTTCCATGATTTTAGGATTGTAGGGAAGAG
Source organism: Steatornis caripensis (assembly GCA_013398225.1). Taxonomy (NCBI): domain Eukaryota; kingdom Metazoa; phylum Chordata; class Aves; order Caprimulgiformes; family Steatornithidae; genus Steatornis; species Steatornis caripensis. The sequence continues at coordinate 82,877 of VZSC01019443.1, forward strand.
AGTGATAGAATAAAGGTAAAGAAACCTATTTAGGGGGTGAAAAACGTTGTGGTGCGCTGGTGTGGAGAGAGACGAGAGCTGGACTGCAAGACGGGAGAATGTAGTACGGAGAAAAGAATGGTGAAGCTCAACTGATCTTGTCTTGGTTTGGGCATCACGCTTAAGGGTTCCTGCGGTGCTCAGTCACTGGTGAAGCTGATGCGGAAGGCAAGCACACACAGGACAGGAAGAGCAGTATTTGACTGGTCATGGTGCTGTCTGGGAGACACCACGCTTTCCTGTGGAGACCCCTGAAGCTGATCGACTCTGGGCCCTCCAGAGAGGAAAGAATGGGGTTTGTGTCTTTGACTGGACTGTGCTTTTCTGTGTACCTCCTGTGTCAGCCTAAAGGTCTGGTGAGATCCAAACTACGCTGTCATAACTTCCACACAAGACAACAAAGGTTGCTGTTTAAACCAACATTTAGTCTGATATGCCTTCCCTGGCAAGTAAGCTTGAATAATTACTGCATTTTAACAGTAAAAAAGTACCTGTCTTAATTATGTTTCAGAAATCTACCACCTTGTCTGAGGGCAGAAAGAACAGCTGGCAAAATGAGGTTTCTCTCTACATCCTAAATTGAATCTGTCTTCACCAACCCCAGTTAGTTCTCAGCCTGCTTTTTCCTGTGTTAATTAAGGATGGCCCTTCACGGGGACCCGACGGAGGGGAGGAAGGAGGCGGCAGCTGTGCTCGCTCTCCTGTCTCTGTGCAGATCCTCCTCTCCTTGCTCAGCAGACATCTCTTTGGCTTGCTGCCTTGGGACGGTGACAGTCACCGCAGTGGCTGTCCGAGGAATGAGATTTGCGAGGACTGCGATTTTTCAAGTGGGTCTAAGTCCTGCTGGCTTGCAAAGAGAGTGAATTCTAAAGGGTCGTGAACGCCTAGAAGGAACACTTGGGAACTTCAGCCATCCCACCAAACTTGAAACTGTGGGAACAGCTGTGGGGATCAGCTTTGACATGACGAAGGTGTCAGCTCAGCTGCATTAGAAATAATTCCTAGGCCTTGGCTTCACAAAAAGTGATCTGGAGAGACTTTCATCTCCGCTTGTAACGAAACAGCGCTGCCCCCCAAAATTGCTGTGACCGATGTCTGTATTCTGTTGAAAAACGAGACCCGTCCTTTTCACACAGGAAAAAACGCACGCTTTTATTGTCAGTCGCAGTTTCCCCCAGTGCCTGCGAACAGCAAAGGTGTTCCTGTCCTTCTGGGCTGTAATCTCTTTGTTCCTCTTGTACGGCCTCTGAAAATCTTAGTTGTCCTTTGTAAATGTGCTTTATCTGTGAAGGAGGGAGCTGCTTTTCTCCAGACTTGAGTCAGGCTGGAGCCCTTGAGTCGATCCCGAGGATTGCTCAGAACAGGGAAGCTGGTGCCTGGGGTACCTACGTCTTTCCTTCTGGGGGGGCAAGGAGAGGGCTTGGCACAGGGAGGAATTTCAGTCTGACTCACAAACTATAATTTTGTGTGAAACGGAAGAGTAGATGCAGTGCAAAACTGAAGAGGGAAGTGCCTTGAACTCTCTGAAAATTCCTGAGCTTCCTATTAATAGATCTCTGTTTAAAATAATGTGAAAAATTAAATCTCTCTAAGGCATTGAATCACGCGCGTTCCCACGAGTGCTCAGCATGTGTCTGCGCTCCACGGACCTCACCAGATACTGTCCCTGCCGTATTGGCTCCAGGCTTACGTTGCAGCAGGAACCTTGGTGGGTCCTGCAGCATCTCAGCTTTGGAGATTCATAGCTGGCGTGGTGATTTTATAAAACATTTGTGTTCTCCATACTTTATTAGTCACTGACAGACTCATTGTTTGTAACACACTTCTCAGCAAGCTGTTTGCGACTCATCGCCCTGCTTGCTTTATAGTCTATAAATATTTAATTCTTTAATAAACTGCTTATATGTAATATCAAATGCCTGATGTACTTCTTTCCCCTTTTCAGCAGTGCTGCTATTTGCAAAACAATTCTTTTGGGTTTTTTGAATAGCAATATGTCCTATAAATGCTTGGATTTCCTTTTTCTGAATAGCAATTTCTTCAGGGGATTTGGTAAATTGAGAAGCAGAGCGATGGTTCCTGTAGTGTTATAAGAGCTGCCCCTTCCTACAGCATCCGTGGGGAGGTTCGCTTCAAAACGGCCACAGACTCGTAATCAGAAAGTGGTTGGGACACTGGAGGTAACATTTCACACCTGTGCGCGTCAGAAGGCGTCGGTAGCCTGTACGGGCCGGAACACCTCCGCAGAAGCCGTGTGAGAGCGAGTTCGGTGTTGCGCAGAGCCAGGTGCCCAGCCTTTCAGTATGGGCGTCGGAGAGTGAGCATCGCTGCCCCTCGCGCGTGCTGCATCGCCACCTCCTCTGCCTCGCCACAGACCTGTTGCGTATACCGCACGCTCCATGCTCGTTTTCTCAGCTGTAGGCTCCTTCCTGCTCCTCTTCGAGAACACTTGTGAAAAGAGTGACTCTGACTAGGCTTTTTGTCCTAAGCCACCTGACTCCGTCTTCCCTGGGGGTTTCTCTTACCCAGGAGCAGGCAGCAGGCTGCACGAATTCCTCCGGCAGTTCCCAGCCTCTCCGTCCTTTGGCGCTCCTCCTGTAGCGTCGGACGCTCCCGTGCACGCGGCGGGAGTAGGAGCTTTGAGGACTGCAGGAAAACCGTCAGCCCGGTGAGGCCACCGCTACAGCCACAGATGTGGCTCGCAGCCTGCTCCACGCCTGGGTCAGAACGCAGTCCTCGGGTCTGGCAGCAAGCTCTGGTGGGAGGGGACGGGCTGCCTTGGCTGCCCTGAGACCCATGGGCAGAGGGGAAGCTGCCCTGCCGTGCTCGGCAGCTCAGGTCGTCCGTCAGCGCAGGCACGCGAAGGGGACCCTGAGACTGCACCACCGTCTGGGCCTGTCTTCCAGTCCTTACCTTACCCTCCACCTTAGCGCAGATTTGTGTTTAGGCTCCTGCCCTGTTAACCCCTTCCCTTCCCTAATGAGTGAGGCTCACGGCATGCAAAGGCGCTGATCAGGATTGAGGTCTCTGCTGTGCTGCCAGGGCAAAACCAGGTCGGGGGAAGGGTTCAGTACCTGGAACAACGACAAGGGCATGGCACGTGCGTGGCCCTTCTGTGGAGTCACTTTGTGTTTGTTTCGGTTATTCCGTACTCCCGGGCTCCATTCGGCTGCTGACAGACAACCTCTGCGTTAAGCCGCTTTGAGGCTGGAGACCAGAAAGATGGGGCACGGTCGGGCAGCACCTTCTGGGTTGCTGTTCCACAATGTCCCGACCAGCAGTGCCACTGTTGTGGCGCCAAGAAGCAATCGGTTGGGTGGACGAGGTGGAGGTGATGTGCTCAGATCACTCCAGCCGAACGTGGCTGCTCAGGCCCGTACGGTGGACCAGCTTTGGGCAGCTCGCTTGGGTCTAGGTTGATTTTAGCACAAGTTCCCTTTCATCAGCATGGCAGTATGTCTTAGCCATGCCTTTGAGGGGGCTGTGTGCTCATGGACAGGGTACTCACATCTAACTTCTGAGTTAGGCTGACAACTGGGTTATCCCTTGTGTCCTGAATTTTTGCACACTGTTTCAAACTGCCAGCAGAGAGAGCCTGGATTTGGGAGTATTGCCCAGAGGTGGTACTGGTGTCCTATTTTTGATCAGAACTGGCCATCTGTTGCCTTCTACTCGGTCTCCTGGGTGCCTTTGCAGAAGGGGGTGTGCGTGTGCGTGACGGGGATACATCTGTCAAGATGCAGGAAGAACCGGAGGCAGATGGCAGAGAGGTGGGCCTGTGGTTAGGAGCCTTCAAGCAGCACTGGGCAGCAGCTTCCCTCTTTGCTGCGGGTCACGGCATCCTCTGCACCTTGGCCCTTAGACAGATACAGACTAGAGCACAGTCCTCCTGTCTGGGGCTCTCAGTGTTCCCTCTGCGAAGGGGCCTGCCTACGGAGACCTGGTTACTGTCTGCTTAGAGGTCCACAGCCTCCTTTGGGCGGGTTCTGTGCCACCGCCGTGTCTGCGACAAACGGCGCACCTTGAGAGGCAGCGGAGCCACCCCACTGACAGCTGAGGATCCGCTCAGGAGCGTTTATAGAGTCGCAGGTGAAGTCTGTGCGTGCTCACAGCGCGGCAGGAGAGGAGGGCTCCTCTCGCGATGGGTCCCATCTGCAATAGCCTTTCCTCTCTGTCCTGCCTCTCCCTTTTCAGGCAGAGGAGAGCGATGGTCCCTCTCTGCACACCGGGTCTGGCTGCAGCTTGAGCCTTACACACAACCAAGGGTGCGGTAGAGGCTGAGGAGGCTGCAAAGGCAGAGCCATTCAAGGTCAGCGCAGGGCAGGCACACAAGGCACAGACCTTCCCAAAGCTGATGTCAGACACCGCTGAGGTGGGGGTGTTGCCATTTGCTCCTGGTCCACCACATCTTACTTCGTTCACCCCTTGCTGATGTACGTAGGTGCAAACCCCTGGCCCAGAAGAGCACTCTTAGCAGAACAGAGTAGCCAAGAAGTCCAGTTTCCACACGCACGTATTTCTGTACTTGTAATATCCAGCGGTACCATTCACTGCTCTGAGAAAAATGAGTGAAGGCGGATCTGGCCGGCGCCTGGCTCCCTGTCCCCCCAGCAGTCTCCCTGATGGCATGAGTGGCCAGGAGCTTCTCGGCCGCAGGTCCCGCTGCAGCTGAGCCCCGTGTCCCGCTGCCCTGCGGTGGGGATGCAGGGCCAGCAGGGCAGGGACCTGGCGGGCGCTGTGTCAGATCGTTCCCTCGGGCAGCGCACGCAAGCCTGGCACCAGCCAGCACCAGCATCTGAGCGCCGGCGCTGGCCGCGTTGTCACTGCACCCTCAGGGCTGTCATCGGAGCCCTCCTTGGCCACCGAGCTGTGGCACTCAACACGTTCTCCCTCTGGTTGCTCTTCTCCTGCCTCCCTCCCACCACACACTTCGCTGAGATTTCTGAATGAAAACTGGGAATCATCCAGGCATCCATCTCCCGGCGCTCCAAGTCTCCAGGCGGCAAGCACGCCTGGTGCCCTGGCTTAAGCATGGGTAATGATAAATAAGTAAATCACGCAGTGGGCTGTGCTATTCCCTAATGAGCCTGTTTGTCCCAAGCACAGCGCAAAAAACCCTCTTCTCCTTGGCAATAACCTTTCTGCATATTGACATTATGCATGTATTCATGTGACTTCCCCTGCCTCACCACCACCTCTTCAACTCATTTAAATAAAAATAATTTATGTGGACATTCCTTCAGTCAGGATTTCCCCCCCCCCCAATAATATTTCGTTGATGCCGTGCACCCAAATGGGGTCGTTATGCTTTCGCATATCATTAGGGCTTTATAAAGAACAACAGCGACATCTGCATGTGCCGCAGCGCTACAGAAATGGGGGGAAAAATACGGAAAACAAACCCCAAATGAGCTCCAAGCTCGTCTGGCTGTCTTTTCTCAGTGCCTTCAGCACCGCCATGGACACGAGTAATTGTACAGTGTAATCACATCACGGCTCATCTGAATATTCATAACCGAGACAAAGACTTGGAGGCGAAGAAAAGTGGGGGAGGGAAAGGAGGAGAATTTAAATATAAAACAGCGTTTCATTTTGAAGCAAAGTTCCGCCGCGTTCAGCTCAAGAGCTTGTCTTGATACCGGTATTGTCTGTCTGTCTGCCGTCCGAAAGCAGTGGGCAGTGGTAGCATCGCACACGCAGCCCCCTCCGTGGAGGCAGAAAATAAAGCACAACAACAAACAGCAGCAGAACTGCCCCCAGCGAAAGTGGTATTTGAAGAGTCGCCAACGGTGGCTAACCAGCTGCTGCTTCTCCAGGAAAGAAACAGTCTATTGAGGGAGCTTTATAAAGACCCCAATTAATATGTTGTGCATGTATAAGATCTACAAAGAGCCCACTGTGTTCCTCCCCCCGCAACCACCACCACCTCTTCCTGATCGGTGCCAGTGGAGAAGGATCTGAGCTACCAAATAATTGATTAATCACTTCAGCGGTGACAACACCCCTCTCCAAAATAAAGAGAGAAGAAAAACAAACACAAAAAGAGGCAACTGTTCGCTAATTGGTGTGTAAATTACCGCTGGTTCCATCCTTCTCTGTACCTTTAAAGAGGAAAGGAAAAGAGAAAAAGTAGAGAAGTGTAATCCCCATCTTAGTGTATATGTTGTCTTCGTTCCTTTCGTATTACTCTGATATCCTTTACTAGTATTAACCCAGAAGTGTGGTGGTTGTTGAAGCTGTGGCTGGCTCTGCCAGTTCGTTCCCCAAAGAGCTCCTATTTCCATTCCACTGGAGCTTATATTCCTTTAAATGTCTAGCGCAGCATCATTTCCCCCTTTCTAATACATCACTCTGCTGGAATTAGAAGAATCCAAGGTTATATCCAACTTCAAAGGTTTCCAAGTCATCATGATTTTAGTAAACGTAGAAGACAGATCATGGAGCGAGCCCCTGGCTTTTGAAGACAGACATCACAGGGACCTTCCTCCCTCTGTCTCCTGCTCACTCTCCCTCTCTCTCCCCCCAACTTTGCACCTCTCCGGCTCTGAACGTCCCGCGCTAGCGCCGTTTAATGGTATGCAAATGAAATATGCATAAAACCATTCTACTGTATGATGATTAAACACTGGAGACATTAACAGCCGGCGCTTCACTGTTTGGCTATAATAATCTTTCCCGAGCATCCACTTTGATTGCGGAGTTATGGAAACCCATAGCAGTTGGCAGAGAGAGAGTGAGGGGGAGAGAGAGAGAGAAGGAAGGAAGGAAGGAGAGATGCAGGGACGCATCACCCATCTCTGCATTTATGCCACTCCAGGAGACGTTTCCCCCCCTTTGTACTGCGTTCCTACTGCTGTCTTTTGTAATCCATCCATGCGGTCGCACCAGGGCGATTAACGGGAAAAAAACCCTCTTTTCTCTTAATGTTTCAAAGCTCATTAGCCAAACGATTATTCCTCATTAACAGCGAAAGCTCATTCATTAAAAGAAAAAATATGCCCAAAAGATGCCAGCGCTGTTAATCCCGAGCCCTGTAGCTGGGCTGTAAATCCCATGCTAGTATTTTCCGTGCAGAAGGGAAGCGCGCCAATCCACAAAAAAAAAAACCAAAAAAACAAAAAACCCCAAAAAACGAACAACCAAGCAAAAAGAAAACATTTTGTGTGTTTTGTAAAATCCGCAAGAGAGGCAATTAATATTCCCGTTGTATGACTTTATTTTTTGTCTCTCCCTTTTGTTTCCAGTGCCCTTCCCTGGCTCAGCGCCCGGTGCCAACAGAACACCTTGCAGGATCCTCAGCGGCGCAGACACCGTAAGTAGCCAGCTGTCCCTTGACGCCCTCTTCCAAAAGCCCCAAGCCCTCCGGACCCTGCGGCGCGCCTGTGCGGCTCTTTCCCTCGCTCACCCCTCCGGAGTGCCACCTGGGTTTCTCAAGTAGCACCTTCCAAATCTGTCTTCAAGTTTGTGCATGTCTGTGTGGCATCCCTCCTCCTCCTCCTTCACTCCCATAGTGGATCTTGTAAAGGGCTTCAGATCGGCCCCATTCATCTCCCTGGTGATAGCAGTGAATGTAGATAAATCTCTGACTGCCTGCTTGCTGCTCGAGTATGATTTTTATTTTGTCTTCGGTGTATACCTAGGTCAAAAAGTGGGATGTATGCTGACGCCGGGTGAGTGTGTGTGTGTGTGTGTGTGTCTGTCTCTGTGTCTTTCTCCCTCTGTGTCTTTCTCCCTCACCCCAGCACACGAACACACATCTCCCTGCATGTGTGTGTATGTATACTACACGCGTGCACACAAATATATATCCACACACAGACGCGTGTGCGTATACACAGAGGTATACGCACACCTCCGTCATACGCACCCCCACGCTCACACACCTAATCTGCAATTAGCTGAGGCGTTGTGTGCATGTGTGTATGTGTGTCCATACGCACACTGTTCTGTGTGCGTGTGTGCATACACAGGCATCTCCCGCTCCATCGATAAACATTCCCTCTCCTCCCAGCAGAGGCTGTGTGCAGCTGTGATCCTGCCCTATAAGAGCGGTATTCCTTCCTTCCTTCCTTCCTTCCTTCCTTCCTTCCTTCGGCGTGCGGTTTGGAGACCTCCAGGCTCCCTTCTCGGAGTCTCTCCCGAGCTGCAGAACTGGCATCTTTCCCTGAGGTTGTCCGAATGGCAAATGGCATCATCTGCAGCTTGCATTCTTGCAGCTTCTTATGGCATTTCCCTCTCGTCGGCTACTCCCTTTTGTTTGTTGTTGACTGGGCTGGGTGTGGTTGGGATTTTTTTTGGAGTTAATTGTAAACGAACCTGAATGGCAAACACGCCAACAGCTTGCGGAAAAAAAAAAAAAAAAAA